>JAHZMV010004175.1:0-11733 GCA_027743765.1 Coecobrya sp. COE2 | reverse complement strand
ATTGTGACAACGTGAGAATATTTTATATATATTTTTGTAAAACTTAACGGTTAGTTCATTCCAGTTAGTAATTATGATCATTGGTTCATGATAAACGATAGTCCTAACAACGAAAAACTGTCATTCTCGAAACTCCATTTATTTCAAAAGTGAATTGAAGTTTGTAAATATTTATTGGATAATTAAAGCAGTTTCTGGTTTGTACAATCTTGGCATATTATGCAAAATAATCATTTTTTTGTATTGTGGCAGTAAAAAGTTTCTGGAATATCTTCTGCCACGTGCAAAGTTTATGTGTAATATCAGCGACAGTATCACAGAAAGGTTCCACAATTGCGAATTTAAACATAATACAGATTCTACAGGACTGTCCCACTTAATGTGACTTGAAGGTTTTTTATTGTGGGTTCTTTATATTACCATAAGTTTTTTTGCAAAAATAATAATCTTTCTTCTAAGGTGACCGATGGTTCAGGAAATCAATTATAAATAGAACTAGATTGACGAGTAGACTTCTTAACTAAAAATCATCAGAACTTCATGATTCATTCGTTATTTGAAAAAATGATCATTACAACGAAGAATTTCCGGAAAGTCACTGGAGGTACCTAGTTCCATTATACTTTAAGACTAGATTCAGTCAGTATTGAACCAGTCACAAATTTCGTCCAAGGTTAGACATTTTAAGTGACGGGTTGGCTATAACATGTGTAGTTAAAAATGTACGATGATCAAAATCAAAAACCCTTAGTATAACTATCCTGAAAACTCACAATATTCCACATCCAATAGTAATCCTACATAATATGTTACTATGTGATCTGTTTTGAACCACTTTAACGAACATTAAAGTCCATTTGATCGACGGTAGGGTTTACTAAACGTACATACGAAAGTAAAATACAACCAATCCTAGTGAAATTTCCTAATGAAATAATATCCTAACGTTATGACTTGTTGTGTGTATAGTCCTAACAAAGATATTATTCTTTTCGGCACGCCATTAAGTTAAGTTAATCGATATAAGATGAATATTATTTTGAATATCTTTAGAACATCTATTTTGTACACTTTTGACGATAATTTTTATATAGAAATTTAAATCGCTGGTGAACATCTAGCGCTACCGATGCTGAGATATATTGATTGAAAACGTTATTGGACGAAGGAGTTATCTTGAATTAGTTAACGATAATTTGGATAATTACAATTGGTTCTGCTTGTACACTTTTGACGACACGTTGTCAACCTTGTGTATAGGAAGCACAATTGTAAGTACGGATAGGGATAGTCCTTCAGATAAGTTTTTTATTTGGTTGAAAAGTTCATAAGAGTGAATACAAAAACGAAATTAAGTGCATGATGTCTAAACTGGGCTGGATCAAAAATCCAAAAATCCATAGTTTATTTGCAACAAATTTGGTTAGATTATGTTAGGTTAAAAACCAAGTAAATTATTTGTGGATTGTGGATTTTTGGCTACAATCATCTAAACCAATTACATAAAATAAAGTATTTTAGAAAAAATACTTAAGCATAATAATTAATTGAAATCTCAAATGATTAAAATTTGTGTCAAACCCAAATATATCTTTTAATCTTTTGTAATTAAGCATAACATACTATTTTTATATAATCATATATGCATATATATTATATCATACATGTTGAATGTTTGAGTGGCCTATTTTAAAATAATTACAAGCGGTCGTCTACAAACTAGTTGAGAGGTGTATGAGTAAAGCAAAAATACTCAAAACTAAATAATCTTTAGTTCTAAATATTTATCTAAAAAACCTTAAAAAATTATCAAAACCAAAAATTGCGACGGATCTGTTTTTAACTTCCCCTTTGATAGTCAGAAGCATATATTAGATAAAGATACATGATGCCGTTATTAGCATTTCTCCAAGGGTAATACAGGCACAATTTACAAGTTACATTTTATAAACCATTTAAAAAATTTAATTTTAATTTATTTCATAATTTATTAAAATATTTTAAAACCAAATTAGAATGTTTATATTACATCATTTAAAAATCAGTCCCTTGTACATAAAAGCTATACATGTCCTCCTCGTTGTCAATGCAGATCTAGACATTTTTCTTGCGTTCGCTTCCATTGGTAATTCTCCTCTGGCTTCATGTCTGAATATGATCTTTGCATTACATCCGCTGGTTTTTCAGAGGAGGTAGATGGCTTTAATGTTTCCGAATAAGGATTTATCAGAATGTTTGTTGATATGTGCCTCCTTTCTTGTGTCCTCTCACGTGTTTCACGTAACTATGAAAAATTACTATTAAATAACAAATAACAGCGGATCTCAAAGTGTTCTATTCGAATATGTCGTTGCATTGAGAAAGCAACCGTCAGCCTTTTCTTACAAAACCATCTTTCATGTCTAAGCCGCCTCAATCTGACCTCCGTCCTTTCCACCGTCTTTTTTGCTATCCCGGTCAGATTAAAACAAGAAGGGTAAATGGAAAGGGGAAATTCTTTAATTGATTTATAAATTCGGCTAACTAATTAATTTCTTCTGGTTAACAGATTCCTATCCAACCAAAATGAAAATCGACAGTGGATAAAATAAATAGAAGCGATGATATTTGTTATCCATTTTCATTTTCTTTCCATTTTGTAATGGGCTGCCTTCCTATAAAATTAATTAATCTTTTGCTATGCTGCTATGGCTAAATCTAAAATCAGTATTAGAAATAACTTACCCGACCCGCAGAAATGCAAATTTTATAAATGTCCTGTATTAAATTTGTAACCTCTGATATTTGTATAATGTACTGATGGAGCAATAAAAAGTATAAAATTGATAATAAAAAATAATTTGTTAAATTTTCACATAATTTCATGCGTTTGAACAAAAACCGGTCCCCGTTAATATAAAGCGAAAGAATATATGATAATTGATCAGAATATGTAAGTTACATATTTTCCACCGGAAAATTTGCAGTTTAAATAATTATCTCACACCAAGTTTTTTGTATGATCTCGGGGACTGAATGCCAGAAGATTACACTAGCCAAGTTATATACGTTACAGATGTAATAGTTCAATAAATAAATATATTTATATGTGTATAATTTGTCAATTGACGGTTGTTTTGATGGATTCAAACTGATGTGATATTTCTTTGACAATTGATAACTTTATTTAATTAACAGAGATAGTTTATACGTAATGACATTAGTGTGACTATAAATAAATTAATTGACTGTTCGTCTTCCTATCCATACTTTATAGTTATTTGGAATTCTTTAATATACCCTTAATAATCAATATCCCTGTTTTCGACACTTTTAACAGCACTTCGGTTCAATCATGCGGATTTGGCTCACACACCAAGTTTGAAAAAGAGTTTTTAAAATAAATAGAATATGGATGGCATACACAATTTTGTTTTACAGTCCAAATGAAAAATCATAGAATCCCTGACCTAAATAGTAATTAAAATAAATCTCTAAATCTAACTCTAAATAATCAGTTAGTAACAATGCCTTACTTTTTCAAAAAGGTATACACGCCTCGTAGATCTACGTCTAGGAATACTATTGCTGGAATTTATGGATTGAGAAATGCCATCGGATAAATTTGTTATTGCGAATTAGTTAATCATTTGGATAATTACAAACTGTTTTGTTTTGTACACTTTTGACGACACCTTGTGTCACACCTGTGTATAAGAGTCTCTAATGTAACTACAGGTTACCAAAACTTCCAGGTTATTTTATTAATATCTTTCTTTTTTGCAAAAATTCATACATAGGAATACGAAAAATAATATTTTCTATCCAATTTAAGTAGTCACACAGCTGTTTGGGCACTGCAACGCCTGCTAGCTAGTCCTCATGGCTGAACCTGTTTGTGCGTATGTGCTACGTGCAAGTTGCCCAAGTTTATTTTCTATCCAATTTACGTAGTCACACAGCTGTTTGGGCACTGCAACGCCTGCTAGCTAGTCCTCATGGCTGAACCTGTTTGTGCGTATGTGCTACGTGCAAGTTGCCCAAGTGCCTGTGCCTACGTAAATTGGATACATAATAGGTTGAGTGTATGATAGCTGAAAACATTACATAAAATGAAGCGCATCTGTAAGTAGGTACCCTGTTTAATGTTAATGTGTCCTAGTTTGAAAATATGTAATAGGAGAATTCGGAACACATTTTTAGTGGGCTGAGAAAGAATTTTTAGTGCTATAATATCTGGTTTGTTTCTAAGCCTTAAATCAGCTAGAAATAAAGGTATACATTTAATTTCAAAAGCAATATTTTAAAAATAAGAAAACCTCAAAAAATTTCCACATCAATTATACTACATAAAGCACTAACGGAAACTATAATTATAAAAATGAGACTAGAGATAAGATAAGAAGGGAGATAGTGGGAGTAAGATGGGTTTCAATTCTAGATGCCCAAAATTTTGGCTTACTCCCCGCAATTCCATTTCGTTTTCATTTTATTTTCTTCAACATAAAATCCGAGGTAAATTAAAGCGCTTTCAAAACACGCTTCCTATTTTGAAAATTTTTCTTATATGATTTCAGGTCAAATTAGGAAAACATTGCACCAAACCGGAGAAACAAAAATCGGTTATACACATTTTAGTGATCAGGTCTTTAGCTCCTAAAATCACCAACTCCTTTTATTTCGCATTTTGTATTTGTAGCAGCTACTGCCAAACCAGTTTAAACTAACAGGTTAGCTAGTCAGGAGTAAGCCATTTTCAATACAAAAGTAACAATAGTTTCAATCACCCCCGTATTATATTACTGTATGTTCTATTTTTACACGATTGAATCACTTTAACGATTATTAAGCTCCATTTGATCGACAGTAGGATTCACTAAATACAGTTACGATTTACGATAGTATATTTTAAAAATTATTATTAAGGTTTCCCGATCAGATATTATCCGAACGCTACGATATGTTCGTTTGTGTATCATAAGCAATAATTATAACAAAAAAGTTATTGTTTTCGAAACGCCACTATATATAGTAAATACGATAAAGTCGAGTTAGTTAATATGATTTTGATAATCATTATAGCTTATATTTTGTACACTTTTGACGACTTATCCCTTCTACTTGAGATGAGTCGCTGGGTGGAAAAACAGGAGATATAGTTGCTGAACCAATTGATGACTATAAACAGTACTTTACTTTACTTTACTATTTGTGCCAAATGCTGGAAATACGAATCAAGACTTTAGATACAGATTGTAACGCTTCACCAAAAGTATTTTTATATTTATTGTAATAAATTTGCTTGACATAAATATTATACTGGTTGACAAAACCAAATTTGAATGTACGATACCTGCAAAAATTGAAAATAATATTGCATTTCTAGCACTTTACGTATTTTAGTGAAAAACCTCTTAAGCATACCAATTTGTTACAATTATCAAAGGTCCTGATCATGAGAAACCAAACACAGTATATTAATTTGTATTCCTCAGTTAGTGTAGTCAAAACAATATGCATAATGTCTCAGATAAAATAAACTCACAATATATTTTTAAATATCCGCAAACCCTAAAAGCCTCAAATCCAAAAAAGGCCGTTTGTGATGCTTTACAATTTGGACATGCTTACCTATCAACACTAATCGCTTGACTGACTTCCATGTGCAGAAGCTCTCATCGAAAACAAATGTGACTCGTTTCTAATTGGCATAGCTTCCAGAAAATTATAAACAAGATATATACTTATTGTAATTTAATTCTGATTTACTAGATGAGATACACCCAAACAATATGATTACACCATTCCTGATGAAATTTATTTTCTAAACTCCATAATATTATTCCAGTTAACAATTTATTTAAATTTAAATTTATTTATTTAAAATGTGATTTTAAATGCCTGAGAGGACATTTACAAACTAGTGCAACTCAGCTCAAAGATCAGTGCTAGCTCTTACAGAAACCTTGTCGATGAATATTTCCTGCATATATCTCTGGACGGCAGAGGTATGCAAGTGTAAGTAATACGTCGTTCGAAAGCCCTAATCTTCTTGCTATCTTAGGATATGCTAGCCGACTTAATTGATGCTGCGGACGTTGAGATATTCCTTATCAAAGTTGACCCATTTATCTCGAAAATCCCTTCGTATATCTAGACTACAATTACTGAGAAATACTGATTACAAAATTTTATCGGATAAAGTAGTTATTCTCAATTAATTAATGATTTGGATAATTGTAAAATATCTGCTGTTCTGTGCAATTTTGACGACCTTTCGTGTCACACCTTTTTATAAGAGTAGCTAGCACAAATACAGATGGGAGCTGTCCTCCTGTTTTGCTTTGTAGGAAAGTTCATAATACGAAACCGAAATAATTGTTCGTATGCTATCCAAAATAAGTACTATTGCAAAAAAAACTACACCAAGTTGAAATCTCAATTTTTAAAATAACTTCAACTGCAAATATGAACTTATAATCATTTGGAGACAAGCCCAACATGGTATTTTTATTTCTTAATAATACATGTCAAATATTTAAAATATTCTCTTAATTCAAAATATTCTTTCCTTTTCCACAATTTGATCTTACATTGTTAGTTACATAAAAAATTTAATATGTAATAATAGTCTAGTAATAGCAAGCAGAAAAACACATTAACATTTCCTAATATTCTTTTCATTTTACCTCTCACTAAAGCACATTTTAGCATGGCACTTAAAACAAACATTCTAGTTTGACAATATTTCCATTGGCAACAGAATATGAGGCATATTTTTAAAAGAGATGAGTCATAAAATTTTCTGTGCTATAATATATAATTGCAATTTAACTCTAGAAATGAGCTAAAATAAGGCTTTACTTTTAATTTCAAAAGGAATATTTTAAAGGTACGAAAACTTTAAGAAATTTTAGCGATTTTACGAGATGCAGTAAAGAATCTAATGCTGTCAGCTTTTCAAGTCTCCATTTTAAATAATTATTTACCAACGTGTACGTATTTACTAACATTACAAATGGTCATTTACAAGCCAGTGGGGCAATGTATGAGCAGAACAAAAATACGCAAAATCACATAATCTTCACGTCCATAAACTCAAAGAATTCCCATAACCCAAAATGGTCATTGCGACGCGTTCTGCTTCTATTATGCCTGCATTACTTTGACGATTACTAAAATTCTTTTGATAGATAAACACGCATCATAAGTAAAGCTACTTGTTTTGTGTGTAAATTTTTCCAAGAATAATGTAAATACCTTCTTTAAATAACTTTTCATTAACCATTTAAGAATAATATTTTTAATTTTAATTTATTTACCGATTTATAAAATTATTGTAAAAACAAAATTAGAAACATTATATTACATAATATAGAAATTACTCCCCTTTGCATAAAAGGAAACTTCCAACAATAAAAAATACATGACACCGGAAATCCAAGTGCTTCATTCGAAAATACCGTTGAATTTATTGGGAAAATATTATGCTTATTTCTTGCAGAACCGGCCTTCATGTCACTTTCATCTTCATACTTTTTACCGACGTGTTACTCTTTTCCCTGTCATGACAACAAGTAGACCAACTGGCAAGGAAGAATTCTTTCGAAAAAAGTCAACAAGTATGCGGAAAATTTCTGCCGGACTACTTGGTTCATAAATTGGGTTAATTAATTAATTTATCCTTGTTTTTCGTATACATCCCAAGTAAATATTCTCACAGTGATCACTTTAATCATCTCACTACTTATTTTTACAATTTGTGAGTACGTTGATTGTTAAATTTTTTAAATGACTGATTTATAATTTCTATCGTTATGTAAGCTAACTCACTGAAATATAGCTGAAAGAAATTACATATATAAATGAAGATATTCGGAATATACTAGTACATGAATGAAAAGTATACAACATTTAAAAAAAATGTTGTTCGCTTTTTGCATTATTTCAATGACTTCAACAGAAACTACACCACCGTTGCCACAAAGTAAAAGAATATGTTACACCTGATCAGAATAAGTAGGATGTTTTCCGGTTTCTAATAAATAAGAAATAATTATGTCTGGCCCAAGCTTTTTGTATAATATCGTGGATGGCGTTCCATAAGATGTCACTAGCAAAATCATATATATTGCAGATGGAAATTGGGCAATCTGCAGAATTTGTATTAATTTATCATTATATGGAATGTGGAACAGAACTAGTGAGCTGAAATTTTCGCTCTATGGTGTGTAAGATTTCTAAATCTAAAAGTCATCTACGAAGAAAGCTTTAATTTGAATTTCAAAAGCGATATTTTAAAAATATGAAAACTTGAAGAAAGTTCAACATTCAGTGGTTTCACTAGATGTAGTAAAACTTCCAATCATGTCACCTGTTTACTATTCCGTTTCAAACCAATCTTTTATTCACACGTATTGTTTACTTGTTTACAAGAAGTAATTTTAAATTGTTTGTATTTTACAAACAATTTAAAATTACTTTTCCTGTCTTGCTTTATACGAAGATGAGATTCCACCTCATAAGTTCTATTTCCAAATATTCTTCCTTCAACATTGCAAATGTCGTACAAATGTAGCCAATTTATGGCACTGGTTAGAAAATTGTTCACTAATGGCGTTGTCATTATTGATAGGTTAGTT
This sequence comes from Coecobrya sp. COE2, assembly GCA_027743765.1. Taxonomy (NCBI): domain Eukaryota; kingdom Metazoa; phylum Arthropoda; class Collembola; order Entomobryomorpha; family Entomobryidae; genus Coecobrya; species Coecobrya sp. COE2. The sequence continues at coordinate 3,112 of JAHZMV010004175.1, read as the reverse complement.
GGGCTGGAATATGAGTGGAGCAAAAATACCAACAATCAAATGATTCTTATGTCTGCTTATCCATAAACTTTAAAAAATTTAAATAATTATTCTGATGCCCTTTTGTTTTCAAAACAGTTGTATCATTTTGACGATCACTTGTCTCCTTTTGGTGGATAGAAGCTATTATTGAGCTAAGATACTAATTGCCGCACCTCGTTTTTCTATTGAAAAAGCATGGATTTACACACATAATTGCTGTAAAATAATTCTAATTGACTAGGTGATAAGAGGTGCTCCATAACCACAATCATTCAACAATGTTTCGTTTAACATCTAGATAGCTCCATAAAATCATTCCAGATAACCATTTATTTAAACATTTTACACTGTACAAAAACGAATGTTATTTTATCGTTAACTAAACTATGTATATTATTATATTATTTACATTTGTATTTTTGTTTATATGACGTCCAAGGTCAGCCTGTTCTTCCAATATATACAATGAATAATGGTTGGTATTATTTGGCAAGAAAGATGTATGTTCATGGATAAGCATAGTTTATAGTCAATTCCTGATTAACGCTTGTTTAAGCGTAGTTTCCATCAGGGGGACTTTTGGTGCCCGTCTCTCAAAGAGGTGATACAGAAGCACCACAAACAGGTCATTTCAAAGAGAAGTAACTCTGCAAGGATTCCGTAGAAAGGACCAACAGGATACGCACCCCTTACTGCTCACAAGTGACACTCACAGAGCCGGATGGGATTAGAAAACCAGGCCTTAAGCGTGGGGTTATGAAAGCAAATACTTTATACTCCAGCCGGAATTCGAACCCAGCATCCCTTACCCAAGTAAGCGCCCTGAACTCTTGGTAAGGATCTTCAAAGAATTGGATCTACATAACTCCACACGATAATCTACACCCGCTAATCCATTCTATGCCAAAATTCAAATTTGTTAAGCTAAATGAAATGGGGCGGATTCTTTTGGTTATAATGGATCATAAAATGTCCTCGTTAATGTAATTTAATTTGTTTCCAGTCGTTTTGTAAAATAATTTTAAGTGATTCTATAATATCCTAACAGTATCAGTTACGCTATTTTTTATTTTTGATGAAGTAGATAAGGAATGTCATTATGCATGTACACAGTATGTTGATTGATGCTTGCATGCACTTGGATGGATACATCCCTTGATACTGTTTTCCCTGAAAAACTCTGGCTTTTGATACATTTAAGTAAATAAAATTTTGGAACGGGGATTTCGAAACCTTATAAAATTATTGTTAGGTTCTCTAACACCAATATTGTAAACACCGTGTAAGTTTAACAAAATTGGTAGTATCGGTTTGTCATCTCGGATTACATAATTGTTATACAAGCCAATTTTACAGGAGCAAACGTGGATTAAAATGGTCAAATTAAAAAACCTGTAAGTATAAATGTAACTAAAACATCAATCTTTACCGAACTTAAAATAGCTACATTGTGATACGTTCATTTTTCAATAAGCTTGTATCACATTAACGACGATTAGACTGATTCTCTATGGTCAAGAATAATTATCAAATAAAGGTACATGGGTCCAGCGTATGATCAAGATTACCTAGACGATAATGTAAACGATACTTAATTTAACGCATATTCAAATGTCATTCTAATTTTTTTAGATAAAACCACATTATTCTCCAAGCTAAAATCTTGCTAGAAACCTAAACACTCGCTTCTTTAACTTTCTTAAAACATTTCACATTATACATAACTTCAATTTATATAAAACAACTTAAAAGTTCCGTCCTCGGACAAAAACCGATATGAATCATCCTCCATTTCCCTATTGTGATCATTTTTGGAATATTTCTTGCTTTTCATTAGTTTCCATTTGCCTACAACCTTGTTGCTCATTTCATCATTGCATATGGCTTCTAAAAATTTACATGTCATCTATGAAAATATTTCCCTATCACTTGAAATAAGAAAAACACCTGCATCAGAATGACAAGTCATATGCTTATTCCAAATCTTCTTGTTTGTAAATTTGTTCGTTTCTTCCTTTTCGGTATATTTCGGACATGAAATTCCTTTACAACTTGGGTACAGACGTACTTTAAAACTAATTATTATTTATAAATATTATATTACCGAAAATACTGGTGATTCTTCAATACATCTAAATGGAATTTATCGATTGTTGCAACATCGTAAAATATTTCGCGTCCATGTTTTGATTTGATACCCCAAATAACAAAATCTAGCTTGAAATACGTTTTTGAATAGCAATCGAATATGATCGCATTATTTACTTGGTTGAGATAGCTATAGGGAGAAATTTTCCTAACTCCAGGAATTGGCTATATATAATACACCCTTGTTGGTCTAGCTAATCGGATCCTCAGTTCACAAATAAACAATAGGAACACCACGTGGGCAGGCAAAATAAGCTTGGTTTTACATTCAAAAAGGGAAATAGCTGTTGTAAGTAAGAAAACACAGTTGTACTGTACTTTTAATGGCAATTCAGTCTGTTTCCATACTTGTATGACTATAACCACCACTCGCCTACTTTTTATAAATAGAATTTGACATAAAGGCAAAGGTACTAAAGAATCTAACTACCGATATTTCTTTTTTTAAATGTGAATAATTTATAATTCTTTTTATTTACTAATTCCCAATTATTAGACAATATTATTTCCATAAAACTTACAGCTTCATCTGTTTGACGTATTAAAATATATTTTATATGGGTACAAATTTTTATTTTGTAAATACATTCTAATCAAATTCACATGATATATAAATCTGCATTAGCGGCTACTTCCTTGGAAAATTATGCGATATTGGCTAAAAAAATCATGCCTCGCTGGACCCGCCAATCTAATTTATTCATTCGTTCGTTTCCTGCTTCTGATTCGGAAATTTAAATTTGCGTTTTGTGATAAGCAAGCGTGAATAAGGTAAAACGAAAATAGTGTTGTCGATGAAACAAAGAGGCTTAAAATTTGCTTTAAGTTGCTGGAAGCCGTTATGCCTGACTGTTAAAATACATGAATATGTGAATTCTGCTAAAATTATTATATGCACCAATAATGAGCTCAAGTCCATTTTTAATTTCGCCTAATTTTTAAG
>JAHZMV010004174.1:0-18344 GCA_027743765.1 Coecobrya sp. COE2 | reverse complement strand
TTCTTAAGTTCTGTTAGGAATGCATTTATTGACCCATTGTCGAAAACTAAATTAAGAAACCCATTTACATAAGAGAAAGCTAAAATCATAATGAAAATCTTTCTTTTTAATTTATGGTATGTAGATTTCGGTCGGGGAATAATACAATGTATGTATGTATAATTATGGAATTTTAAGAATATATCAAGTGGACTCATATCCTTAAGGACGGACACCACTTGCCATAACCAATCATTTGAAAATTTAGAAATACAGTTGTCACTGCTGTTATTAGGACTGGGAAACGTTGAGCAGGATATAGAAATGCTACTATTTAGCATATTCAATACCAATTGAATAATACATCAAACATTTAATTCCCATGAGTTAATTTATTGTTATACGTTTTGAAGCCACTGGAGTCGTTAATGGTCGGCATTCTGTTGCATTCAGTCATGACTAAACATCATCAAATGTACAACAAAATTATAAATATATTGAAAAAACTCACAAGGTATACTATCCAGCAGTTAGGCAAGTTGGCAGATGTGCGTTAATCGATTGTAGGGGTAAATTTGTTATGCAGATTTTTAGATCTGTAACCATTTCTCTGTAAAATGAGATTTTTTATTGTCATTTAAACTACATCGTGGAATCATACATGGAATCATACATGGAATCGGCAGCTGCAGCTGCTAGTATCATGTTCTTCCTAGATAATGAATAAAACTTTATAAATTCTTTTATAAATAAAATACTAACCGCTGCCGATTCCAAATAGTTTAGAATGAAAAATCTCATTCTTCAGAAAATGCCAACAGATCTGAAATCTGCATAAACATTCATCTACAATCAACTAAATGCACATTTCCCAACTCGCCTACCTGCTAGATATCATACCTAGTCAGTAGTCAGAGAACAAAGAATACTAAACTACGTGTATATTTACACTCAACAAGAACACCTTTATTGCTAACACGGAATAAGATGAACGCATACATTTCCATATAACAATCTACATAATATTTGTACAAGTTTCATATTCATCATTTTTGTAAGTATTAACGAATTTTTTGTCAAAGTATTCAAGTTTACACAGAGCTCTGTGTAGTAACAGACATGACATGAATTTTTGCAACGGACGTACAAAAAAGTTTTCCAATTGCTTATCTTATGTTCATTGTCATAAAGTCTTATCGATTTCCACTCAACTGGAGGAGCATCTTGTACTTCACATGTAATTTGTAATGTCCTTGTTTGTGCATGGTAGAATGTAGACAGATGAACTCAGCGTTCTCTCTGTCACACACGTTAAATAAACTGCGGAAACAAAAAAAAGTTAACTTGGTCAATAAAAATTTCCTTAAAAAGTTTCCAAGTACCGACCTAGATCGGTTTAGATCTTTGAATGATCGTCCCTACATTTTGAGCTCAAAATGACAACTTACGCAAAAATATCGATAATCGCCATCGTCCTTACGGTTTTAGCAGTTTTTCATGGAGAAGCTGTAAAAATTGCAATATCTCATTGTAATGACGTCAGTGGTCAAATAGAGACGTATAAGGTAAGTCAGAAAAATATATTATACCCAAAATGGCTTAAATGCTTTCATTGTTACATTTAATCTAACCTCGACATATGCAAGCAAACTGATTTTAAATCGAAATTCATTTTTTTCTAATTTCTAGAATAGCACGAATTGGACTACCTCCAGGGCTCCCGAAGAATGTATCGATGAGCAGGAATACTGCGTGGGAGGTCTGATCAATGTAGTTCACTGGCTTCATCAAACGGACGGGCCCAACTTCAATTTTAAAGATGTCCCTAAACAAAATATTTTCCGATTCATCAGTGGAAACCTAATAGGTGGAGAAAGCGGTTGGGTTCCTTCAAAAGGAGAAAGTGCATGGAAGGACTATGGGACCTTGGTACAGAAACACATCCAACCGACTGCCGCGGTAATTCTTATCATGAAATGTTTTAAAACCCTTTTGATTTACAATAAAAAATTGCAATGGAATATGAAATGAAACTAATTGTTCCATATACTAAGGGTCTTGGCATGAAAGAGTTTGGAGCTGGACTGCGACAAACAATTGACTACGCGACAGCAGCTGGATTTGAAAATTTCGCACTGGCCAACACGTGTGAAGGCAATATTACTGGCAAATTGGAAAACGATTTCTGCGAATCGATCAAACCATCGATCAAGACATTTGACATCTACAATGAGAAGGATATTGCAACGACTAAGATTGGGGTCATTGGTTTTACAACACCTACTGTGGAGGTATTACTATAATGAATCTGTAAGAAATTCACTTCCGAATGAATCAATTTTGTTATGAGCAAGCATGAATTATTTTCTGACAGCGGTTGTCACTACCCGGACAATTAAAATTTCTGAATGTAGCGGACAAAATCCAACAGATAACTAACAATGACAAATCTGGTGTAAAATCGTTTATAGCAATCGGAGATGGAAATCTGGATATGGCGAGGGAAATTATTGAAAAAGCGACCAAAGTCAAGTTGGTAATCTATGGAGCAGGATTTTCTAACACTAGAAATATGTCAGGTACACATTGTCATTTTAAGAAAAATCCTTTTGTTATATAATATGCAAATGAATATGAATTTTAGTGCTGGAATTTTTTAAAAATGCATGTAGATGTAGGCCCATATCCACTTCCTCATAAAAATGGTTTTATTGCAACGGCTGGAAGATATGGATCTTCCGTTGGGAAATTGGTCCTAGATGTAAACGAAAATACTGGAGAATTCAAAGTAGTAAGCAAGGCGCTGATACTCACTAAACGAGCGGATCCATGTGAGTTTACCCGGGGCGAAATGAAACATTTTAAATAAAGGAATTATAATTTAGTTGTGATTTTATTTTTGTTTTTCGTGCATCATTAGTGAATGATGTGGCCGTTAAAGTCAATGAGGATGTCACTAAATGGAGGGGTCCAGTGGAAACTGCAAAGAAAGACTCCGTCGGGCATACGCGTGTTAATCTGGAAGGAGGAGAAAATTGCTGGCGTAATGAATGCAACCTCGGAAATTTGATGACGGATGCGGTGGTACATTGCGTCTTAAGCAAACCAGAGTTTACAAAGCCGTTCCCATACCCATTGCACTCGATTTGGCATGGTGGAGCCTTCTTTGAGGATCTTATTCAGGGTGCAGGAGGTAAAAATTAATTTGCTACAAAATATTTTTAAAAAATGGATGCTTCTTCTAGTTACTGCATAACAAAGTGAGTAATCAGATAACCCTTTAAATTACAGATGGCAGTACTGCAGATGGGCGGATTAGCAAGTTTGACATTCATAAATGGTTGCCTTATCACAACAACGTGTACTTGGTGAAAATTCTAGGAAAAAATCTTCTCCAAGTCTTCGATAAAAGCGCTAGCGGTATTGACCCGAAAGCAGCAAATGAAAAAGATTGGAGGCAGTTCTTACAGGTTTCAAGTAAGCAGCAGATCAATAACTGCATATTATGAAATGAAACAATAATGAAGGACTAGGAAGAGCTTTGTCTGAAATTTCATAGGCTTTCATAATAACACGCTACACAATAATTCTGTATTAAATTTCTAGATGGTTTGGAGGTACATTATGACACCAAGGGCATTCCAAAGGTTACCCGTGTTAGAATGGTACATGACGACAAGAATGGAGTCCCTGCAATGAGTGATATACAGAATAATACGGAGTACTACATGGCAATTCCAACCTACTTATATGAAGGGCGAGGAGTCTACAACTTTGCAAAAGACTACTGGAAGGAATTCAAATTTGATACAATGACTAGCGCTTTTGTTGGTAATAATGATATTAAAATATATACACGTTTTCTTTAAAGACAAAATTAATTGGGTAAAATATTGAAAAGATTAATGAACACGGAAACTTGGGGTGTTTGTAGAATTTGATGACAACTGTTTGGAACGGTATATAAGGGCATTAAAACAAGTTTCTGTAGGATTTGAAGAAAGAATTTGGATAAATTCAGAGGATGGTGGCGGTGGTAGTGGAGGTGGATCTTGTAAAGGGAGCAAGACCGCTGTCACAGTTGTATGTAAGTTGCTACAAGTCTTTTGTTGAAACATAAATATAAAAAAAGTCACTCATTTGCCAATATTTTAATCGTAAGTATGTATAAATACCCGAAAACCTTTTGTTTTTCTAGTGACAATCATCTTCTTTTCGATGTTCTTGGCGATAATCTACGTTGGCTACTTCTACGTCATCCCTCGTCTACGAACTTCGCCCGTGGAGTATCCTCCTAATCAACTATAATTTAGCTGTTGAGAGTTGAGAATGAAATAAGTGCAATTATGATAAGACGTTATTGCTACAAGTACCGCATAATAGTATGAGCAAATATATTTTGATTTGAAACAAGGTTATACCGATATTTCACAATTTTCTGTACAGCCATAGTATTAGAAATGTAAATGTAAATCAATAAAAAAACGACAGTATTCAGAAAAGAAAATAAACGTGGTTTTTATTTCGAGTTAATGAGAGTACTATGACATAATGATAGCATAACGGCATAACTGTAACATCCATATAGCATAGCAAAAATTGCAGAACATGTAAACCTACCTGAAGTAACAAAACTAGTAACACATAACGAATTCGTATCCAATATATATTATGTACATACATGACTATTAATTGCTTTGAGCATGATCCGAACATTGAGATAAATACTAAAATTTTAGCATGTAATATATACTAGCTATGAAGGTTATTATTCTTTAAATTAAAGTTTCTGATTCACCGAAGTAATACATACAGGATTTTTTATGATCGGATAATACAAGACTATAGCCTTGAATTCACTTTTGAACCAAATCATTGAAATTAGATTTAAATTATAGAAAGTGGTTTTACAAAAAATTAACTATCATGAACGTCTGCTCTCTTCAAGGAATTTCTCTTGAGCGTCTGCGGTTGCATGACCATTATTCGTATGACCGTTGACTTTTGCAGCAAAACCGTTTGAACTAATGGTATTCTCATTTGCATTACTGTCTTTGTCTTCAGAAAGAACGGGCTTTTCTTGCGCTTGTTTCATCTTCTTATATTCGGTGTTCATAAGGTCATAACAATTTTGAACGAGTTTTGAAACATCCTCGGGATATTTAAGGTTGCTTGTGTCAATTGGGTCGAGAACTTTAATTTGCATTGTTCCTGAAAGATTCATTAATAAAATATAACTAACTTTAATTATAGTTTCAATATACTCATGAAAGTTAGTCTTATGAGTTAAATGAAACTGTCTTTCAAAATTGTACCAGAGTTAAATGTCTTTTTATCGTCATCAATAAAGTGATAAGGAGAGACTACCACCGGAACAATTGGTAGTTTCTGCACCATAGCTATATGAAATGCACCCTTTTTGAAAGGTATCAGTTCCTCTTTCTTGGAACGTGTTCCTTCAGGAAATATCCACATTTTTGTCTATATAATTTTCAAGATAATCACGGGAAAAAGATCTTTAGTCAAGTCATTATAGTCGCGAAACGGAATAGGTACTACATATACCCATTTAACTAGCTTGTGTGTTTAGCTTATATAAAATATACCTTGTTTTCCCGAATTTTCTCGGCAGAGGTAGTGATCGCTGTTTGACTTTGATTGGAATTACGTCTGTCTATGTAAATGGTACCGCATAGCCAAGCCATCAATCCGAATGGAAATACATAGATAATTTCCCTCTTGGCAATGCAAGCACATTTCTTCATTGTTGGCCATAGCTCCACCGTTGCTAAAAGATAGTTAAAATATAACTAAACTCACTAACTTTACCTTCATAAAATAACCAATGCATATTTTTCATGGGCTATCCAAATCCAATATATATGACATTGATTGCTAAAAACGTGCAGAGATGTTCCTTTTAATCGGTACATTGCATATATTGCATAAGTAGACCATTAAAGAAGGCTATATCGGATCGCGTAGGAAAATGTGTTGCGAAACGAGTAAATTACATACATAAATGTGCTAAAATAATCAATGCATACATATACATGCTTTAATTTACACTAATTGTAAGTAATGTGTAGCTCAATCAAACTAAGCCCGTGTATGTCATAGCCAGGAGTAAAATTTGGAGTATGATATATAAATATTATACTATATAAACGGACTAATTTAAAAACAATATTAATTAAAGAACCATTCATGTATTTACAGGAAAACTGTTCAAATTAAATAGCTAACCTAGAACATCCAACATGCTTTGATGATTGCATATAACAACGCATGGGAAGTCCTTTGCCAGAATCTCTTGTCCAGAAATTTTCCATTTAATACCAAGAAGCCCACTTAGGTTTTTAATGAAAGGAACTCCAATTCTTTAAAAAAAGAAGAAAGGGACCGTAAACATTTAAGACAATTAAATATTGATACAGTCATATATTGCATATTTGAGATATTTTCTTAAAATTTGGTACGAACAGAATATTTCTGACATCCTTTGGCCGGAACAAACAGAATGGAATCATGCACAGCGCAATGGTGGAAATTAGACCAATATACACAGCAAACTTGAATCTATAACGGAATGCCGGAATCCTGTCGTAAAGGACGGCTATTATAACCGCACCGATGAAAGTTGTCACCAAAAACATGTCTGATCCGATTGACCATGTCATTTCGATTTAAGAATAATACAATTTCTACAACCCAGATCAATCACTGGGTTTCCTTTGGCTTCCTTTTTTTCGTGGATAAATTCGGTCCTGAATTAAATTAAGCCAATTAAGGATTTACACATCATCACTTTAAAGCTTTGAGGTGGTCTGGTCACTCTCGTCACTTTACCAACCTCTGAAGCAACACACTTAAAATCACTGTGCCCCAATTTAGATCCAAAAAAGAAATGCCCAGCAAGTAGGTATTTCTTCAGACTTTATATGAAGTGGCAACAGAGTAAAATGATCATTTTTATTATGAAAAATTAATCATGTCAACGTACAATGTATTTTACATGGATATGCAGACATCAAGATCAAGATCACTGTGGCTTTATAATATACACTTACTTGTTGACAGTTTACACCCAACTACTTAAATGCTATCTATATCGCTCTCTCTTTCCCTTGCCATTGGAAGAATTATAATCTCGTGTTATGCGTTCTGGACGAATAACCGTTTCTTTTACGTGGCTTTAATCACTATTATTGCTTTTCTTACAGAAACTGTTCTGATAGGAGCAGAGGACCACTACCAACCAAGACAAATTTCATTCATCATTTATATATGTACGTGGACTTAGATTGGATTGAGAAAATAAGATTTTATGATTAAATTAAATCATACGAGACTATATCCAGTAAGTTATTATGAGTTAAACGATCAACGCAGTCTGTTATCTGCATTTGATGGAGAATGACGGACAGGATAAGAAATCTTCATTGGCATGCTTGCATGAATGTATATAATGGTAATGGCCAAAGGTTGATTACATTTTGCAGATTCTGATTACTTTTACTTGAGGTTTAATTAGTAGAGGACGGTTGCTGCGGTGTGCCGTGCGTGGTGTTATGAAAACCTTTCGTATAGATTAAAAAAATTGCATAATTCTTATATGATTTTTAGAGCTATTGAATGAATCGATTTGAATAATGACATTAGTCACAAATGTTTTCATTGCGATAGGCTCTGTTGAACTATGGACTGTTTATTATATTTGCATGCACAATTTTTACATTTGCAGGAGAAGTAAACGGAATTGACTACCAATTAATTGGAAGTCACTTTTAGACGCTGAGAATGATGAATCCGAATGATATGTTATGTTATGTGAATAATTTTGATAAAATGAAGGAAAAGGCACAAATGCTACAACGTCAGGAAGGTAGGTTTTAATTGACCTTTCAAGCCTGTAAAGTGAGTGGTCCAAAGGTAAAAGCCGACGCAAACTGGAATAACCAAGTTCAAGTACCTGTGCTCAGTGCATGCTGCTGGTGTAAAAATAAATTGTCAACTGATAATGCACTTCTAATTATAATCTTACAGTAGACGATTGTCAATAGTCCGATATAAATCGAGACCAAAAATTTCTCATGCGCATGTATCACTCATAAACTAATTTGTGATGATAAAACATACCTGAATTACAATACAAGTAGTTATTTATGATAGTAAAATGCAAAATGTATACATATCTACAATACAACAAATGGAACTTTCTTTTTGAAATCTACGAGAGCACTAAATTACATAATACTAAAGGTCGTAAACGAGACAATAATTTAAGTTGGAAGAAACCTCGAAATTCAAGTCATAATTTTTTCATACTTTTATTTAAATTACGAAAAATCATACAAAAACATGATGTTTACTTTTACTACACATTTGGCATGAACTAAACCACTATGAATAGGTTCCCACTCGGGGTTTATAATAACAATGAACAACGTCATCACTAAGTGTCAGTTTAATTCTTGGAGTTGGTTTAGGTAGATCAGCCAAAGCATGGATTTCCACACAAGGAGGAGGTCTTCTTAACTTTCGTCCGTGTCGTCCTGTCTTTCTCTGCCATAAGCCGGATCTCGGTCTGTAGCCCATACGACGTAAATTGTTTGGACTTCCGATATGAATTGTATTGTGGATGGCATTTGAAACACGACCTGAAATGTTCCAATGATTAGGAATTAAATTCATTAATTCGCTTTTAAAATTGTAAGTTTAAAATTAAAATATTTGGTAACTATTGAGAGTAAATTCTGTTCGTACCAACGACTGCTACAGAATTTTGATCCAGAGATACTTCTCGTTTGGAAGGAATCAAGACTACAACTCTTTTACCAACTTTCCTCACGATTGTGCAAAACGTGCCAGCGCCTCTTGCATAAAATCCTCCGGCGCCAGGAGCAGTTTCTACACAACAGACCTGCGTGTTTATCGGTAAGGAACCTAAAGGGTATGCATCACCTTCCTTTGCTCTAACTAAATATAAATGAAAGAGAAAAAAAAAACAAATATGTTAAATAAATACCACTGCTAATCTCCACAAATTGACTTGAATCAGTTCATTTTATATACCTGCAATCCTAGTGAGCTCATTGGAAGTAGTAAGTAAATCACCCGGTTTCATATTTTCGGTGGCAATGATATACCTAAGTTTGTCAGCATGACCTACCAAAGCAATGTGAGCTGATCTCGTTGGCTCCGGTATTATTTGCAATACCTGAAATGTCAGAAACCAAGAAAATAACAACCTGAATTACAACTTCTAACTTTAACCACGCAATACTTTACATCATAACAGACATCAAAAACAACATAATTTAAAGATGGTTAGTAATATTTTACTAATTACCCTTTCCACCAGTGGCCCTTCCATCCCTTCCGGCACATGTCGCTTATAGTCCACCCACAACAAAGGATGCTTTATCCCTCCACCCAGGGTTCCAACGACCACATGACCTATCAGAAAACACAAAATGACAATATTTTAAATAACGTACATAATTAATAAATAACTCAAATCACTTGAATGTAATCAATCAATCCACATACCACTAACAGGATCCCTCCCAGCCAAATTCGTATAAGGAAGCGGTTTAAGTGTGTACTTTTCTGGAAAATGCACTGTTCTTCGAAAGTATCCACCCACTCCAGGTTTTGGAATCTCCCTTAAGTACTCCTTAAATCTGGCAAAACGCACCGACACCCCAAATAACGGACTAGAATCAGACGCCTGCTGCGAAATGACTGGCAGGGCCCACTCATTCTTGAACAGTGTTTTTGGTAAACACCTTCCACCCACCAGCTCCCCCAGACGCAATAACTGACCAATTCTCAGCATTTTGACAGCTCTACTTTAACTTACTTTACACATCCTGCCACTACTTAATTGTCGCAGGTCTAATTAATTTTTAGGTTTTGGTTAATCCAATGAAGCCAACATGTCCAAAAAATGAACTGAGATAAATAAACAGTTCAGCTGCTGAGGTGGTGTAAAATTTCCCACGTTTTCACTTCTCACGTCTCGCAAAAGCCCAAATAAATACAGCCGAACGGTTTATTACAAAGCTATTAGAAAGCAAAATCATCCTTATTTGGGTTGTGGGGGAGGGGACAATGGGAGGGGGTCAAAGCGCATAAGTATATTATTTATTACAACGGTTAACGGTAGAAATCTTAACGCCAATTTCAAGTAGAATTGGCATGATAAATAGCATTGCAGTTTGAAGCCATGCATGCACTCCTCTAAAACGGTGATCAAGACTAAATTTTCGTCTCATAAAGTTTATATGAGACGAAAATTTAGTCTTCTGACGAATATTATATAAACGGCCGACGGTTATGATGCTTTAAGATATAATAGACTCATGATAAATTGTAATTGTAAGGCTAATTAAACTCTTGATAGTCATCTCACCTCGTCTAAAAATTTTAGACTAAAATGTGCACAAACACAATCTCCTATATAGGAAAGCTTTCATAATCCAAAAATCTCATTTTACCCCGATTGATATCACTTCTTGATATTCATAGGAATGATCATATATCTTGATTTGTTTTCCAGTTTTCCAACTAAAACTACATACTAACGACTATTTAGACAGTTAACTAACGCAATTACATATTATATCCTTTCATTTACAGAAAGTCAAAAGTGCAATTACCTTACCTTACATATACAAAATCGGGATGTTGAATGAACATCATTTAAAAGCAGTCTAAGAAATTAAAGGTCAATGATTTTTCTAACAAATTCAAATAATGAAACCAGAAAAGAATGAGTACTAGCAATTAGGCATATAATACCAGTAAAAAAGTTATTCTTAAAAATGTTCTATAATTATGTAACATAACTCATTCGAAACTTTAAAACATGCTAATAAAAAATATTTCTGTCCTTACACCTTATAAGGACAAGCCAAGAACCTCATCACATTATGCATGAATGACTACATCATGACCCCGCCTTCTTCCACACACTCATATCATCTTAGAAGATTTAATACCTTTTTTATTTTAAGAACAAAACGGTATTTTAATTGTTAACACCTCCTACTAGAAAATCGAAGATATATTAAAAATTGTACAAGTAATCATACATGTTATACTGACTTGACGCCAAGCATATTACTTCCATTCCATCAAATTGACGAAGACTGAAATTGTTTTTTATGTATTTTTAGTTGCATTTAAATAATAATATTATATGAACATGAACAATGCAAGAAGGAGATGCATAACATTTTTTACAGTTAATAATTTTATGTGAAATGCACATTAATTGAAAAATATGAATGCTGCGACTGGTGTGTGTGTGCCATTCCAGGTTTGAGGTTACCTTTTAAACTATATAAACTGTCCTGTTTAGACATAAGCCAAAAAACCAATTGTTTCAGAGACTCTTAAAGCTGGTGATAATAGGCAATAAACTCAGTTTTACTATTTTACAGTAGCTTGATTTTTATCGCTTTCGCTTTATAATTACTTACATGCATAATAACATGAGAGGTGGCAGTTTACTTGAAGCAGAACTGCTGCATATGAATATTTGCACCTGCAAAAAATATATAATGAAATGAATGAAAGAATTTTTTTATAGCCACTTATTCAGTTAGTAGGAGGTGTCTTGTGTCAACAGCGTAGCGAGAAATGTCGCATTCCGTTTCCTTCCTTCATGTATCGTGTTGTAAGTTATATGAATCTAAATGTGAATCAAATTGCTACAAATTAAATGCCGAATATTTTCCCCGAATAAATAAATGACCTCAATACTATTTTAATAGCTTCATGCTCATGCTTTGTGAATGATGCACAATGTAATATGCATTTCGGCTTCCACACACGGCTCTCTATCTATATATAAATACAAACCACGATCAATCATGGTAGTTAGTTAACTCTAAGCTCTTCATCTTTAAACTTGATCGCGAGATCCAGCCAGGCGGTTACTTCTTATAACAAAAACTCTAATCCAACAGTAGTAAAAAGTTTTAGGTAATTTTTACAACAAACATATTGGATCATAAATTAAGATATTAAGTTGTTTGGTAGTTGCATTACTGAATTGCATCTTTTAGAATTCATAGAGGACAGGGCCAATGAATTCCTCAACTGAGTCACAGACATCTCCAAGCTGTATGAAGTCTTCACAAACTGGGAATGCATCTAATCTGACTTTCACCATAAAAGAATACCTGGAATTAAGACAGCGAGCAAATAATCTCAGCATGAGAAGACCCAGGTTCATGAAAGATTCAAGTAGGACCAGGGATATAACTTGGTCTCATTCTCAGGTCTTGGAAACCGCATTTAAAGAAGGGGAAAATGAAATTTGTTCATTGTTACAAAAGCAGAAGTCCGTGGATTGCTCACTGGAAGTTCACAGCATTATGTCCACGATGCGGGAGAAGCTCTTGACAGTTGGGACAAACATGATTGACCACATTGGCACCAACAATAACTACGACTGTGTATTAGTGGTGCGCGTAAGAGACTTTTGGGCTGCAGTTGATAAATTCTTGACTGCCCTTGTATACTGGATTGAAGTTGCGCTTGTGAAAATTCTTAGCGAAAATAACAAGCAAGGAGAAACGCAGAAGAGTTCAACTATTCAAGATATTTTTGATCACGGTCTGGATTTGCTGTGGGGAATATATGCTTAAGACTACGTATTTTCGAGAAGCTATCTATTTTTAAGTGAAAAATGAGATCTGGAAAAATATATTTGCATTCATCAGATTAATTGGCATTCCGTTTTGTATAACGTTTAACAGTTTTAATTATACTTTATACTATAAATACAGAATCTAGTATAAATAAAATAAAATACGTTTGAAAAAATATGCAAAATAATAGACATTCCTGCGCTGCTGCTGGACTATCTTGTAGTGGCTTTAGATGATGGATCATGTAAAGCTAATTTGTTGAGAACCGGGGACCACGACACTGGAGGTATCCTAAACTTTGATTCTGGAATGGAAAACAAGTACTTATTATTTTTACGATTCACATTTTCTATCTATTATTATTACTGTTGAAGAGACGGAAAACACTGTTTTCGTACAAAAGAGTCGATTGCATTAATTACCTAATATTTCGTCCGTTACCGGAGCACTCCACACTTCCTGGATACATCTGTCCGCTATCTGCATCAGCCTTTCAGCCTCCTCATGTAATGCCATTGCAGACTCACTCTGATCAAATTTCCACAAGCTTTCAACCGTATGGCTAACCTCTGGCTTCAACTCACTTTGAATTTTGTCCATAACATTCCATAAATGCGCAATAATAGCCAAGTCTTCGTACTTTGATCCTTCCTTCAAAGAATAAACTTTTCTTTCTAGTTTCCTTTTGTTTTTCCCAGATCGGTATGTTTTACTACAAAAAATAAGTCGTTAAAAAATTAACACATTTTGCCGGAAAGCAAGAGAAATGTCCATTGATTGATCTTTTACCCCGACGCATTTGAAGATGAAATACTTCCACTTGTTGACGAACCGCTCAAGTAACTTTCCGTATCAGAAAACTCGTCTCCAATCCCTCCAGTTTCAGCAAGTTTCTCGGCTTTAATTTCCTTTACTTTGCGAAACCTGTAAAGTTTATTCTCAATATCTTCGATCGTCTGTTGTACCATTTCATTCTGTTCACTACATGTTTCCAGCAATTTCGGCTTAACAGCTTCATCTCTGAAAGACTTTCCTAACGAAGGCGATTTCAAAGACAAAGTGGACGCGCGTTGCCAGTGTCTGCCTTTTATACAGTAATACACAGCTTGTTGAAGATCATCCATGTATGATTCACAAATGCGAGCAGCATCTCCATATAACTAAACCAAAATAATAAAATGGCAATTCATTATGCAACTAAAATCCAATTATCCAATATAACGTCTTTAACTTGTCGATGCAATTATTAATTTCAAAATACCTTTTTATCTTCCAACTGAACAATAACTTCCTTGCAAATTCTTTTAATCTCGTCTTCACTACATCCATTTTCGTACGCAATTTCCAGCGCAAATCCCCAGTTACCACATTTTGTACTGCACTCAATTGCCTTATCCATATTTCCTGAATTTCTGTACAAAATACTGGCTTCCAGCAACTTTCCCCGTTCCTCCAAATATTGCGCGTATGAACATTCTGATTCACGAAGTAATGCTCCAGTGTCCTCACCACTGCGCTCAACAACTCCTCCTTCGTCATACTTCAATTTTTGTGTTAGGAACTTGATAACATCAGTGAAGAGACGATGCCTTTCCATGTATTTGATAATTTCGTCGTGCTGAACTCGTTGATCCCTTATTAAATTTATAACAGCCTTGGCATATCTTCTTAGCTTGTCATCTATTTTAAAACGTCGCTTTAGTTCCAGCATTGATTGAAATCCATCTAAAACGGGAATGTACTCCTTGGGATCCTTCCCAAGGCAATCGGCTACAAGCGAGGCCAGACTTAGGTCATAGGTTCCAAGGGCGGTGTCGAACAAAACGTCAGGGTTTTCACAATAAAAGCTACAATTTATGTTAAAAGCGTTAAATTAAAAAGTGTCCAATATAATTAATATTGACCTTAACATCAGTGGAAATCTAGTACCTTAAAAATTTGACCCTTTGTTGAACCAAGTCACGATGACCTTCCCCTTCTCCCAATATCAATGAAGATTTTAAGGCTTCCTCCAGTAGTCCCAACTTAGCCATTGACGCAAGATATGATTCTTCAACATGAAGCATTCTTTTCTTCGAGTTATCCTTAAGAACGCCCTCCAATATATTTTTAATTGACATGATGCAGTCGAAGTAGTCCTGGTTTAAGTCCGTAACAAGAAGTACCAAACTGTGAGAGTCCTTCACTTGCTCAATCATAGTTTTTAGTAGTTCTTCCAGTCGGCAATCCGGTTCTTCTCTGGTTAGCACCCTCATTTCATCAATTAGCAGACGATAATCGATTCTGTGTCTTCGCAAAGCGCCCATTATCTTCTCATATCTGGTATTGTTTTCTTTTTCCCTCATTATCACTTTCACGGTTCCAATTACAAGTGGTCTGGGATAAATGATTTCCAGGTTTCCTCTGGGTATAATTTGCAAAATTAAGGAGGGTTCCAGCATTTGATTCAAACAGCATCTCACAATCATGGAGCCTTTTTCACATTTTCGGGTATAATGTCCAGCCGATTCTTCCTCTTTGTTGAATTCATTGCCCAACACGTGCTTCTCCAACAGTTTAATGACATATTCTTCATTTCTGATTTCCAACGAACCCTGGATGGTGGTGTAGATGATGCTACTTTGGAAGGTGAGGAAGGATGTGCAATCATTGTTTAGAATAACTGGTTCTGCATCTGGATATTCCGACCAGCCAACCATTAATTTCCTGGTTAATGGATCATGAGCCATAATAACAGATTCTGAGAGAATTTGAATATTGGAACAAACTTGGGGAAATTTGCACATTTTAGTAGTGCTTCCATTATTCAGCTGGAATTTTAAAATATTTCCATTTATGGTTTGCAGCAAAACGGAAGAACTCTCCTGATTTTTCAAGTCGGAGAAGGCTGACACAATGGGTTGATCTGGTAGAGTAATCGTTTTGACCACAACCCGTACTTCTTTTTCGGTTTCTTCAAAGTCGCCATTCTGAAGCTCGAAAAGTGATATGGACGAGTCAGAAACACAACAAATCGTGTTTCTGTTAGGCCAAAGCCAATCGTAACTTTCGGAAAAGTTCTTATAATCGGGAATACTAATTTTTCTAATTTGCTTAAGTCCGTCCTCGCCATAACGTGAAAATATGAGTTCGCCAACGGCCGAAATACATAGTAATCCGCTCCAAAATTCGGGAACAATGACTGCCTTTACGTCATTGTCATAAGTGGACTGTGTAAATAAAAATACAATTGTTATTATAAAAAGGACGTTTCAAAAGTTTCAAAAATAGGCAAAAAGTTCGGAAAAATATACTAACCTGAAATAAGCAATTTGGAGGAGGACAACAACTATTCCTAAACGGAGTGCTGTAAATAGAGTTTCCATTCCATGATGCTACAATTGCTGATCCACCCGAGTAGCCAGAGGTGTAATTAAAAGCAACGTCATAAAAGCAGCACCCTCCGTTTTCGTCAACTATATGCAGTCTGTAAAACAAATTGAGAAATGCCATCAATTAACCTTATTTATCGACAATATTTTAATGAACGTTAGTGAATATTATAAAAATCCTACCTATTGGTTTGATCCCGATCCCATCCAGTAAAGGCCAATTTTGCATTAGCAGATCCATCTTCAATTGATTTGGTAAATAACACAATTTTCCTCATCCACACATAATTGTTCCTACACCAGATTTCTACTTTACTACTATACACAACAGCCAATATGTCGGATGTCGTGTTCCAAGTTAACTTGATAATTTTATCGTCTTCATATGTTTCCTTCTTGCCCTCATACGGAAAGAAATCAGCCCTTTTCAAACCATTTCTTTCAAAAAGTGAAATAACCGTCCCATGTGGAGTTTTCCCTATTCCAGCGATTAGGCCACCGGAAGGCTGCCATTCCAAATTGGAATCTAGTAAGACATTCTCCTCTTCTGACTTCGAATGGAACTCGCCATTTTCATCAAATATTTTTATTTGAAATCCTTTAACAGTCAAAGAAATAAAACCAATCTAGATTAAACTATAACTAAATATGATAATGGCTGTACTAAACACAACAAATCAACGTCAATACCACTTACTGTCTATTTGCTTATAGTTGACTGCAAAGTAATGACCATCCTCCCTCCACACAACGCTAACATTCCCCATCTCTGTCCCAGTTCCATCCCCTCCTCCATCCACCAAAACTTGTTGTGAAATAACCTCCAAATCTGGCAGCGTCAACAACAACAGCGTCCCTTGCTTAGTCACAATCGCCACAAATCTGGAATCCGGTGAAACGCAAAAGTACGCTATACCTTCCTCACTTTGGAACAGTTCCTCCACCTGCAACAAAACGATTCAAATCCCAAAAAAATAACAATTAATGCCCAAAACCCTTCTCCAATTTCTTTCCTTTCCACCCTCCACTCCTCCTTCTCCCTTTCAACTCACCCTATTATCATGCCCCATAAGCTGAAGAAACGACCCACTTCCATTCACCAAATAAGTGATTCCAGTACTGGCAACGTACTGAATCTGCGCCACATCCTTCAACGCCTCCAAATCCTTACACAAAACCTCCCCATCCCCACCATCCAATGCTGAAAACCTGGACAAAGCACCTACACAACAAACCAAAAGACAGCCATGATCCCCCAAACAAATCACTGGTGGAGCCTGACATCCCTCCCGAAACACGACCCCAGACCGCCTCCACTTTTGAACAATCTTTATATTTCGCATCTTTCCAAACACAATTAAAATTAACAATTAAAGTTAAAAATCATATTATGCAATCACCCATGTGCATTGAATAAGCACATCATCAGACAGATGACTTGTTGTTGTTTTTCACACAAGCTACTTATAAATGCACGTGCTTTTAGCAACTTTACAAGCTCATGCGATTGTCTCAAGCAACCCGGATAAATCAAACTCGCGGCACAAGCTTTGCACGCCGTCTCCTGTAGCTGTGCCGTCATACCGCTCGGCACCTCTGACTCTGCCGTCAATTCTGCTTCATTCTATTCTACTCATTTGTAGCAAGCTTTTCCACTCTGTAACACCATCAAACATTGACTGACTCACAAGTAAGATTTTTTAATTAATTTGAATAGTTAATTAAGTTGGTTTGGGAGTGAAAAGGGGGAGATTTAAGGGGGGATGATTTGGGTGGGGAGAGGAAGTGAAGGAATTTGAGGGGATTTGAGGAATGGGACTGAGGGATGGTTTGTGAGGGGTTTGGGGTTGTGGTGGAGTTAATTGGTTTGGTAGTTAAATGTAGATGTGGCGTTATTTGTGGAGTTTTGGAGGAGTGGGGTGATTGTTGGAGTGGAGGATGTTGGACTATTTTTTGAGATTTTAACGGTTTTTTTTATGTTTTTTTTTATTTTAAATTCCAATTTTATTATTATCATCATCATTAAACTAATCATTATCATATTCGCGGGGGGAAACAGTAGACTAATTGCAATTTATTCTATTATTTCAGCCAAAGCTACTTATGAAGCTATTGCAAAGACTTATGCTTACTTGACCCCTGACTTGTGGAAGGAGACTTCTCTCACCAAGAGCCCAATCCAAGAGCACAGTGACTACCTCACCAAGAATCATCGTGCCGTCGTTGGTCCACGAAACCCTGCAGGACCAGTTTAATTTTTTATTCTAAAACTGGATTTTAAAACAGTTTTTATGATGATTGTGTTTATTGAATGAGATGATTATTTAAT
>JAHZMV010004173.1:0-12010 GCA_027743765.1 Coecobrya sp. COE2 | reverse complement strand
ATTTCATTTCTCTTACTTGTTCACATTTTCCAACAGCGCAGCAGCGATATGCTGCCATTTTGAACAGTTTTTGGTGCCTCTAACCTTTGTTTCCCTTTCAACTGTTATTATTTCATTCCTTTCCGGTTCACTTGGCTCCCTGTATCAGTCTTGGAGAGATAGAATTGCAAAGGTACTATAATATTCTGTCCATATATCAATACTGAAATATGGTTATGTTTTCATAACATTGTTATGCATGCACTACCATTCAAATTTTGTTTCATGATTATTCTAGTAATGCAATAACATACATACATATTACATAGTTAAATTAAGCATGCGTGGGTGTACTAGCGTACAAAATGAGTTTTGATTAGCAATTCCGCAATTTAACAATGCTTCTCATACCGCTCTTATTGTGATCACTAGTAATAAATTGCAAAGTGCCATTTTCTATTTCATTGCCGATAAGATAGCAGAGAAATGTTGCTTTTCCCAACTTTCTCCGAAGGCAAAAGTGGTTGTGCATTGAGTTGTATTTTGCTTTTACTCTCATGTTACAAATTATCTACTTGCACACATGTACAGAATTATGGGCTTCTCTCTGGGCTTCCTCGGTGAATACCTACATTAACATTACATCCATGTAAACCTGTGCCTTTGTCCAATTCTTCTGTATTTCAGTGCCTAGCAAACGCTGAAGCTTTTATTGACTTCGGGGAAGACGAAAATATTGAGTCAGATGTCTTGGAAAAAGTGGAGATGGAGATTGAATGTCTACTGGAGGAGATGACAAATCATCTCAAGGACAAGAAGAAAGGAGAGAGGTTGCGAAATGGTGTTCGTATAGCGATTCTAGGAAAACCAAATGTGGGAAAATCAAGCCTCTTGAACATTTTAAGTAAGACATGAAAATGCTTATTTCATTTCTCCGCCTTATAATTTCCAACATGGCATAGCAGGTTTTCTACACTCTGCTTGTGCACTTATGTTGTAAAGTGTAGTGAAATATTCACATGCACAACCTACGCATATTTGGTGAAATTGAAGACGAAAGGATATTATTTTGTTATTAAATGTAATTTACATTGGAGTTGTATAGAAAGACGAACTCGAGAATACATTCCTCATTAACCTAATTATGACAGTCGTTGTTAGCTTTGTTTAAAAAATAAGTTAACAAAATACTCTCCAGTTTTGGTTCATTAAAGTAGATTTTGTATAAGGTAATAATAATATCATTGGATGGCATGGAATGATGTTCGCTCTCGCGATGTTGGTGAAGGGTAAAATTAGAGTTGAGTCAGAGACTTGACTGGTTTCAAAATACTTCAAAAGAAGCCACGTGACGTGTAATGATAAGAAAGTTTTGTAGTTCATGTCATATCAAATGACATGCCGTGTTCTTTCATTTGTTTTCCAATGAAAAGGGCTGAAAGAGGCCATCTTTAACTTTCAAATAACTTTTTTTCATAGGTAAAAGGGATGCAGCAATAGTTTCCAGCATTCCTGGCACTACTCGAGACGTTGTTGAAGCCTGTATTGATTTTAAAGGATATCCTGTTGTTTTCGCAGATACTGCGGGTATACGTGTTTCGCCTGACGAGATTGAGAAAGAAGGGGTAACGTGATACACACAAAAGAAATAAAATTTATTTCCTCAAGTATTTATAGCATTTTCTGTAATTGATTTATTATTGCATTATAACAAGAGGAGATAAAAAAGGGAAAAGAAAGTTTTGCCATTCCTATAAATAACTTAAACAATTAAGGGCCGTTCTTTTGGTCATATTATGCAATACGGTTTATCATAATGTAAAGTTACAAATCACGTCAGGAAAGTAATACTGTTGTGGAAAATACAATACATACAGGAATTACAGGAAACTGTTACATATTTCATAGGTTCCCATGATTTTACGATTCTTTGCCCGTTTTTATGTTCCTCTGTTGATGTCGTGTCCGTATACTAGTATAGGGTACTTTGTATGTTTTATTATTCCGAAACAATAATACCGTTGGTTGTAAATGAACCACAGATCCGGCGAGCCGTGCAGGAAGCTGAAAGGGCGGACGTAGTTTTGTTGGTAATGTCATATGTAGATATTTCTAAGAAACTTGGTACACAACATTGTCATCAACATCGTCATCGGCCTACTTCTACCACTCTTGCTACTGATGTTGTTGCTGATCTTGACAAACGCCAGCTTGTTGAAGAGGAATTGGCGGAATTGCTACTTAAAAAGGTAGTTAGACGGTATTATTTTTTCCTAAGGAAATTGAAATACGAAGGAGGAAGGAATGTGTAAAGAAATCAGAACAGTCATCTTGTTATATAAAGAAAATATGTTGGCACTCTATACGTGCGCGTGGAGGTGTTCGTGCTGTGTGGCTGCTAAACATGAAAAAGTGCAGTCACCCAAGAACACGATGATGATAATATTTATGCTACTATGAAATTCCAACATGAATTCAATTTTCTTCCTATTGATTTTTTTTTTCTGTATATTTTTTAGCCTGGAACTAACGAGCTCGAGGAATTTCTAGATAAAGTAATTTTAGTTGCAAATAAGGTTGATTTAAAGTTCGACACGACCAATATCACCCCTACCAGTACCAGTACGGACGATGTTTTCCGGGTGTGGAGGAATGTGTTTGACGTGTGCATTTCATGCAAGACACTTGACGGGCTGGAAACTTTCACGGAGTTGCTTGCCACAAAAGTTGCTAAAATGTATGTGAAAAAATGTTTACTCCAAGGATTTACTTTTATATCTAAAAGGTTTAGTTAATCGATTCTACAATATATATGTCCCTTTTTAATTATTCTAAGTATTCTTTTATGTAAATTTTTTAGGTGTACGGATCCTAAATTTGAGTCACCTTGTTTGACCAGGGAGCGGCACCGATCCCATTTACAAAACTGTGTACACAGTCTGAAAATATATTTAGATCCTCTGCAAAATCAACACGACCTAGCTCTGCGAACTCATCATTTAAAGTTGGCTGTTAACAATATTGGCTATATAACTGGTCATTTAGGGACTGAAGACATTTTAGACATAATTTTTAGAGATTTTTGTATCGGAAAATAAAAAAAAATATCTAATTTATACAAAACATTATTCCGTGCACAATCCCGGTGTAGCATCAAATATAATTTAACGTGTGTAATATATTCTTATTTACATAATTACAAGCAGTTTGCCACTTTCATGCAGTAACTTCTTCTTTGAAGAAGGAGGTACTTCATTTCTCCTAAAAGCTTGTTGTATTTTGCTTGAAGGCTACTTCATTATTCACGAAAGGAATTCCAGGAATTCTTTTGTGGACGAAAGGCATGCATATTGTATTGCTGTATAACAACAGGCTTTTGTATTCTTCTCATATATTACACTATCATCATAGCAAAATTGCCACTCCACACTTCCCTACGCCGACACACAAACGAAAACACTTTATGGAAACACACATTTTTGTGAGCTTGAAACATATCAGCACTTCCAACAACGTCAACCCTCCTGCCTCATTGCCTCAAGGTGGCCTGGAAGGTTATACATTGCTCCCCTATTCTTGTACTGTTCCATAATCCAGTACTAGAGTCGGTTCGGTTCAACTTCCCCGATTTTACCTTACCATTAAAAATAAATTTTTCAAACTCTCTCGTTTTCTCTTCCCTTAATATTTACTACCTCCATACGTGTTGCCATTTCGCTGAATGAACAAACAGGGGACAACTCATTGCATGTTAAGTGTAAAAATTACATGATAGACTAACAACGACAATGAATCACTAGAAACTAATGAGCTTTTGTATCATGAATGAAACCATTCTATTCAGGTTGAAAAATGTACACAAAATTTTTGATGTGCATATAGAAGATCTAATTAAAGTGTGGTAAAGTTGTGTCGTCATTCATGCATACACATAACATAGGGATCAGAATATTAAACGTTAATTACTCTTGTATATACCACCACTCAACTATAATCTTTCATACATAATGTGTAAATTTCATTAAATGAGATTATTGTTAACCTTCAGCAGGTCACTTGAGTGGCTTTTCACGGTGAAGTGTTTTTAGGAATGATGTAGAGCAGATGAGCGACATTAGATGAAAGTAGTTTCCTCGGAAAGGATACACAATCTATTATTAGCCTCTTCTTGTGAACTTGAGGATTTCCAAACATTTCCATGAAAAATACGTTAAAGGTAGCAAGCAAGCTTTCCGATCTAATAATAATGATATTTTCGCCATTTCCCATTCTTTCGAAAATACCGTTATCTATCACCGACCGGCTATGAGTAAATATAAACTAGAGAGATGGTTTACGGTGTATCAATTGACGTGTACATATTTATTTTCAGAACAACTGCTATCACATTTAGACATACAAAAAAGAAAGTTGTTTTCCAGATAAAAACGTATGGATAGAGCATGGAAATTGCATAAATACTTTACTCGTTTTACATGTGTTCTACATGTAGTTTAATTTGTGGTAGTTAAGTCTGGCTGGGGTTGTGTATAATATTTATCTTTAATCTACATTATTCTGCCAATTTTCTGATTCCTGGTAATGACATGATTGGCATATTTTGTTTGGCTGATTTCTCTATAAAAATAGCTTGCGACACGAAATACAATACTTTCCTATTCCTGTCAATACACATAACATACTCAACTGCAACATAGCGCCGGATGTTTTCCCAGTAGAACTTATATCATATACTGACTGACAACTGACAACTATGTATATTGTTATTGTTAGCATTTTATGTTAAATGGCAGTATTATACAATAATTATATTAACTGAGATTTATTACGAATTAACAGGTTGAAAAAACATTTATGCTGTAGTGTGGAGTTGAGTTTATATCACTTTGTGAATTAGTTCTAGAATGAACTTCATCAGACAATCTTGGGGAAAGATGAGAACATACATTTTTATAGATGTAAGAAGCTATCCTGTGCGAAAATAAATCATGAATCACATCTTGGAAAGAAAACTCTATCTTAAAGCAGGCAATAATGAAATCAATATTTTGCACAAAAGTTGTGTAGAAAAACGCCATTATTTTGACAATAAACATTTTGAAATTCACAAAATGATACCTAATATATGCGTATATTATATCCAAGTACATTATGTAGTTTAAAAGAGTAAAAGTCAACAAATCAGTCATACATTCTCATGAAATACAATATGACAATTCCAGTAGATACACTGGTCATTTATATCATGTAAACCCAATGTTATACGAGGTGGAGAATATGCACTTTAAAAGATAACTGCTAACAAATATTCATTCCTTCTAAGTAATTTAAGAAATGTTTAAGTTTAAAACATTTGAATATACTATTCATAGCGCGGACGAAGTACGTTGTTATCATACAAAACTTATGCCATGTTAAGAATTTATAGACGGGAAACTTTACTGACAATTTTCCTTAGAAAACCTTGCGGAGGGTTTTCGTTTGATTAAAATACAGTTTGTGTTAGTTTACATATGCAAATGATGAAACGCTCGTATTTTACACTCACATTTCTCCTTATTGAGATAACATTATGACTCTGACTCATGATCAGTGATACACAGAGGAAGTACTGGAATCGTAGTATTGATTGTAAAGGTAAATTGAAAGGAGAAATTCCAACGTGTGTCAATAAATAGTTGTCAGTCTATCAAGAGAGGTACACAAACTTACATACTCGCGGCACCAATGTACTTATCTTGAAATCAACAAAGTAATTCATTGGAACAACATTACTGAGAAGTCTAGCAATTTGTGATAACATGTGTACACGACATGATATCTCAATACCCTACCGAAATCATCAGCAACTTTTGCAATACCTTTTTATGACACATTCTACACATACCCATCCATTATCTAATTTAATATCATCCTCTAAATTGTGTCTTCATCAGAATATTCCGAGACGGATTTACTACTTTAAACAAACTTGAATATGTATCATAAAACCTATTCATTTTCGGCGTAAATTAAAGTGGTGGAATGGAATTCCAATTTGATAAGGCGAAAACTTTATTATTTTATACTTCGAAACGAAACATAATACATATTAGATTAGATGTATCCTACGAAGTTGTGTTTATGCAATATAATAATTTCTTTGATAACAGGGAAAAGTATATGAAAGCTTCGTTAATCCTAAGGTTTCTTTCAGCAAAATAATACTAGAATTACTTTTTCCATGAAAGCCCTTAGAAAACATTCGTTCGAAACCCAACGTATACTCGGGTTTTGTGGGAAATCAAGGATCACTTCCAGCACGACCTCTCATTCCGCCACAGCAGCAGTGATCTCATTTTTTTATATCCAACATACGGACACGTCTTCAGGCTACGCAACATTCCAGTGCTTGTGTACACACACGAGCGTTTTCTCTCTCTCTCCCACTTCACTACTCTTTTCCTAGAGAAAAATAACAAAAACTGATGGACATTATTCCGACGAGCGAGAGAAAGAACGTGAAGTGTGTGCGTGTAACGAATACTGAACACAATAATAATCCAAGCAACTTGGGTAAAGTAAATCTTCATTCTTTCTGCTTCCTTTTCCTTCCTCATCATCCTATGAATCATCGTCATCATCACATTTTTTATACTACCCAATCATCACCATCATCATCTCACGGTACCCAAGGCTCATATAATGAACAGCAAAGCTGAAGGAAGTCGACTGGAGTTTTCCTGGATCGCATTTGATACCGAGTCATATTCGTGATGATGCTGCTGGATATGGTGACTCACTTTCAGTGCAATGGAAAAAGCAACGTGTGCATATGTACATAATAAGAAGGATAAATGTCATTACTGAAGGTGGGCTAAATAACATCGACCATCATAAAAATGTATACCACTGCGTACCACAAAACAGCCCACTGTATTTTTTACAAGTTTCTTGGAATTATTTTTTCGCAATTTTAAATGTATATTTCATATGGCATTCGTTTAAATGGACAGCATGTATATATATAAGTAGAATGGATCTATGCAAAAGTGCTTCGTATTTCATATAAAATATTATGCGACTTAGCCACAGAATAGGTGAGTGTTGTTGTTAATAAATAAATTCCTACCCGTTCTGACACGGTTGTGTATCCTCGCGTATTTCCTTTCCTTCCAGCAGTTTCATCAACTTTCATCATCCAATAACGCTAAAAAGCCCCTTTTCATTTCGTATATACGCTGTTCGGCTCAAAGGAGATAAACGGATTACGGTTCTCCTGTGGATTATACGCTGCTTTTTATTTTTTCAATCGTGAAAATTCATCTCCCATTTCCCCCGGCCCACCAACACCCACCAACAAAATGCATAAAAATATAATGTAGGTAATATGCTACATGGTAATATTGTCGTTTTACACGGTGAAGTTAGTTGGCCGTATGGAAGAACGAACTTTTTCCTTGTGAATGACTCTTCAATTAGTAGTTTCGTAGAATTAGCAGACAAACAATATGTAAGCCGGCATGTCATTTACATTTTCTCTGTACGAGATATGATCACATAATGTGAAAATTCAATGGTAACGTTTGTCTCTCTTTTCCGTCTTCCGTCTACCCACCAGTCTTTTTTCACGTTACTCTGAATAATAACTAACTAACTTTGTCTGTTGTGGTTTTTCTCGTAAAATAGCGGCAGTGCAACACATTGTTATACTGTGAACAACATGAAAACATTTTTGACGAAAGAGGATGATAACATGAATTTACCTAAATTAAATATACCGAAATTTAGTAAGCAGTGTGGTTACCGCTGCAAGCTGCCATCATCATCAAAGAAGCTAACAAAACAGGAACCTCATGCGAGTCGTCAGTGATTTTCGGTTCAACAAAAATTGTAAGGTGGAGTATGTGCTCGTGTGTGAAAGAGACCTGAGTGCACACACGTTTATGTCTGTGTTGTTGTTGTGAACTGAAGTAGTAGGTGTAGTACAACAGAAGGAGTTACAGCAGATGGAAACCATATGGCTTATATCATATCAGAAAATCCGTCAGATGAGATCTCTTGCTTCTTTTCTTATTCTGCTACTCCGACTTTTCCTCTGTTTTATGTCCAAAGTTCATTCTGCATCTCTATACCCATTGTCATGCATTTTCTATTCTGTTCCTTTCTGTTGTACTGGTTAGTACATTGAAAAACNCACACGTTTATGTCTGTGTTGTTGTTGTGAACTGAAGTAGTAGGTGTAGTACAACAGAAGGAGTTACAGCAGATGGAAACCATATGGCTTATATCATATCAGAAAATCCGTCAGATGAGATCTCTTGCTTCTTTTCTTATTCTGCTACTCCGACTTTTCCTCTGTTTTATGTCCAAAGTTCATTCTGCATCTCTATACCCATTGTCATGCATTTTCTATTCTGTTCCTTTCTGTTGTACTGGTTAGTACATTGAAAAACAGAACGAGAACACATCTCTCTCTACACCGCTACTATATATTTTATAAGCGAAAAAAGACGGAATTTTCATAGGATAACGGGAAGGGGAAGTGGAGAAAAAATATGCATGAAAAAATGTTTAAAAGATACCCTGAACAGAACAAAGCGTGTACACCTCTTTATATACACACACTAACTGCATACATTTCAAACATGTTTTTTCCACGTAATACAGAAGGACGATCTGCTCTCTCTCTCTCTCTCTCTGTTTTCTATGTTTTCTTTCTTTCTCATCTCAACTCTCTGTAGAACACCAACTTGTGCTACCACTACCTCTTTTTCCCATTATCATTATTATTATTTTGATGGTGGCAATTCTACAAGTTACTTTTTTGGTTGTAGAGTGCCACTGCTGTTAGTTGTTACTGTTTAACTAACTAACTGCTACCGCCCAGCCGCTTCATTTTTTGCTTTCATTGTGTCGCACCATAGTACAATGATGATGATCATCATATATCCTTCTTTTTGCTCTACTTTACTCCTCTCTTGTTTTCACAGTTCTCTTTTTCAAGTAAGTGGCAGGAGTATAGGCTTCCCCTATCTTAGCCCTCAAAAACTTTGCAACAAAAAGCGTAGTAAGTTGTGGTAGTACCAAAAATGCTAGTAGTAGTAGGTAAGTACTTACTTAGCAGAGGAGCATCAGTAACAGCCGTAAGGTTGCTAGTTGAGGCACCACTACTAAGTTTGAGCTATGACAAGTAAGGAAAACTTGATTGTGTAGACACACTAGGGAGATCAGATCAAAGAACGCAACGTCGCAGTTGTATTTTCTGTTATTATTACTATTCATTCACTATATATAATATAATGATGCTAGTATCCGTGTACAGATATAGAGCGTAGTACACCACCACCACCACCGTGTGCCCTGTAATAGTTACGATATGGCTGTTTCACCACCTCCAAAACATGCCTAGGCATCCTCCTCATCATCATCCTTTTTTTCCTCCTCTTTGCTGAGTTGAAGAGACTAGAAGAGAGAGACGTACATGAAACTCTATAAAAGCTAAAGTGCACATCCCACCATCACACCGCTCGCGCTCCAAGTCGGAGAATATTGTAGAAAAGGCAGGCACAGAGCGAAGGAGTGAAATTAGAGTAAAGTCATCATCCTATGCACTACTCACGCAGGCAGCCAGAGAGTAAAAACGTACATAACTTGGAAAGAGAACTCTCTGCTCAGCTACATATTACACAGCTTCTTTCTTTACTTACCTATTTCCCATTCTTTAACTGAATCGACGGAAGGAGAGAGAATAAACATTATTAAAACGCAAAATATCGGGGTTTACTATACGTTCAGTTGTGGGATTGCGAGCAGTATGGTAGTGAAGTTTGTGCAGAGAAGAAGGAGAAGGGAATATTATTATAGCACGCGTTTTCTCTAAGTAGACAAGTTGTACATACGAACGAAGAAAGAGATTGTATGAAAGTAAGTACTGCTGCTGTACACACTGCTCTCTGCTTAATCAGTGTTAAACGATATATCATTCCTCCAGTAGAGTTGTTGTAAAAGCAAAACGTAAAGATAGAAGAAGTGTCTTTCTCTAACACTATCATCATCATATCGTGTTACTTCATAGTAATAATAGTACATCCGTATCTCGTAGAGGACAGACGTATCTCTCTCTTCTTGCTTTCATTTGCATGACTATTTACAATCAACATTTTCAAGGATTCGCGTGAGAGAAGTTGTCGCACGAGTGCAAAACAGGATTTATATCGGAACAACCCCCACTCACACACACACACACAGAGCCTGGCTTTTTATACTCGGCTGCTGCTACTGATGCTCAATATTCAACCAGTTTAACATGCAATCATCATGTAAGAAGAATCAAGTAACGGTTTCAATTTTTATCTTCTAAATTTTTTTATCAGTATGTAATATACTGTCAAGTAGTGCATGTGTCAGTCATGTCATGTATGTGTATTGTATATACATAAAGGTAAAAATCAATGCACACGCGGAATATGTAGACGTTTCCGTTTTTTTGTCGTTTGTTTGTTTGTTCAGTATATTATATCGCGTGAAAGCAACCATTTTCTTTACAGCTCAAAGGTTATCATTATTTAATTCCGTTCCGTAATAATAAAAACACGAGCAGTTGGAGGTAAAAAAGCAATAAAATCTATAAATACATGTAACGTGTAAGGTTTGTTGTCCTTCAAAAGGACAACGTTACGGAGAAAAATTTCAAAACAAGGTTAACACTTTCCATTTTTAGATAGACAAATTGATAAATATGTAGTAATCAGAGACAGTTTCACATGAAATTTTTCTTACTATGAATTGATGACTTGAATTCGTGTTAGGTTAGGAATTGAGTAATATGCAGATAAGGAGCAACTTGTGTAGGTATTTGCAAAGACGGATTTTTTATGTCTGTTTTATGGCTTATACCTGCCTCGTGTATATATAGCCTTGTATTGTGATGGGGAGAGTAATGGAACACAATCAGGTAATTGATGATTATGGAATGGAGTAAAAAAACAGGATTTTCCACAATATTTGTGAGAGTGCTTGCGGAATGCACAAAATTTGCCGTGTCATGTCCTTATTGGGAGAGAACAGAACAGGAGCGTATTGCCAATAATTGATGTGTCATGTTTTCCTGGAAAACAAATGAATGACAGTTAGACCCTATTTATTACAATAGTTATAGTTCTTCATAATCTGCAATCCACATTGCTAGGCTGTTATTTAAGAAGTAAAAAGGCAAACTCATTGCCTCAATGGCTGCATATACAAGACAAGAACAGGAAGGAACAAAGGGAAATTATCTAAGCAGATAGCAGATAGATATTCATGAGAAAATCTGGTTTTTAAATTAAATGGTTGGGAATTATCGGTGGT
Source organism: Coecobrya sp. COE2 (assembly GCA_027743765.1). Taxonomy (NCBI): domain Eukaryota; kingdom Metazoa; phylum Arthropoda; class Collembola; order Entomobryomorpha; family Entomobryidae; genus Coecobrya; species Coecobrya sp. COE2. Next base: position 700 of record JAHZMV010004173.1, on the reverse strand, counting down.
AGGTATTATTAGACTGACAGAAGCGACTGGAAGAGGGAAGTGTTGAAGAGTTTAATAGCCTCTTCCGAAGTCACTCACCACTGCAGACATGACATAAACCTGAAGGCGGAGTTGAAACAAATGCACAAAATATGTCATTATATATCAGCCATGTAATTATTATATATCATTCCTATCACATAATCATATCTGCGGAACTTGCATACATTCTCGAGAAGCAAGGACCAAATAAAAATGTAGATTGAGTTTGAGTGCGGGTGGTGGTATATTTCTTCACAAGAAAACTGGCGTGCATGGTGCAATGTGCATGTAAATAATGATGTTCCAAGATTCCAAGCTCGTGTTCAAATTAAACATTCTTCTTGTTAAGCCAGAGTCTCTCTATCACCACATCTTCCGTCCATTTCACGTCAACATCATCGTCAGGCTGATAGTACTCATTGTCAGTCATATCATCATTCTTCTAAATGAAATACATGAACGAAATAGCTAATAAAGCTACCACTACCGGGGATTTTTCTTGGATTTGCTTCTAGGAAAAAAGATTTGCAGCAACAACGTTAAAGGGGAAATAAGTTTATGTATAGTTAATTAACACGGGGAATAATAATGCCTACATATAAGGCAAGCTTTTTATAACTTTTTTGTCCACATTCTCCTCCTTCTCCTCACATTTACTTTAGCAGCCTACTAATAAATA
>JAHZMV010004172.1:0-16423 GCA_027743765.1 Coecobrya sp. COE2 | reverse complement strand
TTCGTTAACAAAGACCACTGGAACTTGATCCTCCTCCTTAACAATCACCTCTGGCAATCCTCCGCCAGTATTAACCGCCTCGGTGACAACATCCTCTAATCCCCTCCCAACGGAATCCACCACCTCTTGCTTCACAGTTACACCCAAATCTTCATCACCCTCCACTTTCACCCTAACGTTGTTACATTGGTAATCTACAAGAATGTCGTTAGGTCCAGGTACAAAACCGCCCTCGTCACCAAGATCAAGCCTTTGGCGTTTCGTTTCCTCCTTCTTCTTCCTCTTCATTTCACTCTGCCTTGTGGAAGGTCGCCGTTTCAAAACTAACTGTCCCCGACATTGCTTACCCATTTCGATTTATAAAATCAATAGCCAAAAACATTTGAAATAAATAAACCAATTGTGTTGTGTGGAATACCAGGAATCTAACACACTATTAATTGTCTTAACAGAAATTATATTCCTTGACCATTAACTCAAAAACAATTTTATCCAACGCGTATACAGTTGATAGGGTGAACCAAACCAGCTTGTTTACACAAAACATTAATTCGTAAAACTTAGCGGAAGTAAAAACAATGTTTTGGCGCGTTTTTCCTCTTGAGTAATGGGGCTATAAGAAACACTGCACGTGGTATGAGCAGTGCAGGTGACACTGAAAACTTTTCAATGAAAAAGTTTAACATTTCTTTTTATAGTTACATAATTTAAATACTTGGTCAACCCAATTGCCTCCCACTGTATAAATTTAGAAGTAGCTTTACTCTTGCTAACAAATACAAATAAAAGTTTCGATTTTGTTTCTGAATGAGTTTTAGATTTCTCAATATGAATATTCGCAGTCTTTCAATAATACTAAGCAACAGTAGATTGCTTAATAGTTTGGTTTTGAAATAGTTTCCGATTGAGCTTCGTACTAAAAGTTTTTGCTTTGTAAACCTAGTTATACTTTTATATATACCATTGAAAAATGGAAATATACACCTCACCAATAATTGTACAGTTTCTAGTAAAAACAAACCACATCCAATTCCAATGCCTACCGAAAATACGACAAAAATTATCACAATATTTCCTGCCATTGTTGTTGTCTTTTCTAATGGATAATTTTTCTCTGAAACAAATTTGTAGCTTTCGTTGATAAAGTTTTGCCACCGTTCGAATATATAGGCTGCCTTAATTTGACGCAATCTTGTGATTACAAATGGTGGAAAGTAACCGTACAAATTAAATCCTTGATAAGTACTAAAGAAAACTTCGGTACCAATATCCACATTGCCATGCTGTTGGGATAAATTCCTTTTCAAACTTCTAGCAGATTCTCCCGCAATATAACCAGGTAGCAAAACAGCAGCTTTCGTGCATTCCTTTAAACTTTTCATTAGATTTTCCATGTCCTTTTCCCAAATAAAATACTTGATATAGGTGCGTGCGTCTGACCTTTGGGGTTTCCAAAGGCAATGTCTGCCGATTGGGCGATTTGATCAAGAGTGTCGAGCACAGAACGATGTATCGATGAACTTTGATAAATGACTGAAGAGAAGTCAACGCCATTGAAGTCGTTATGATAAGTTATGCTAAATACTAAGTCGTGCACCGTAATTTCGTAATGCCTACTAGAAGTTTTCATCGAGTGTGGCGACGTGGAACGCAAAAGTAAATAATTATGTTCTTCTTCAATCACTTCTATTTCGGATATTTTTGCGTAAATTTTAAACTTATCCTCAACCAAATGCTCTAACGTTTGATATGGTAAAATGGTTCTTGGAGCTATCATTCTAAGTACATTGTCACTTTTATAAGCATTGTTTAAAACTAAAGCGGCCAATGTAAAAGATAATGTTACAATTCTTACAGCATGTTGTTTCCTGAGATGTCTACGGAGACTATCGTCAATTCCAATAATCATCCGAATAATAGATTCGAGGTTACGAATGAATAAAAATAAGCTTAGGACAGAAGCCCTTCCCATTATTCCGGGTAACAAGGCAAGAATTATTGCCGTTACTATAACGGCATACCAAACTTTCTTGTCATAAATATTAACCAAGTCGTGGTACGGAAGGGAATCCAGTCCGCGATCTCCACAGCTTAAAAATTTTACTTCGTGAAGATCGTCCTTAATGGTAAGGATATGTAATAGTCCATGCAAGAATTCGTTACCGTATAGTCTTCCATGAATGAAAATTGGAATCTTTGCTACAGACTTTGAGTCCACTTTAGTTAGCTTTCCATTTTCGCATTCAAATGAATTGGTTTTGGATAAGAGAAAGTAGCTATAATTTTTGAAAATAGACATCCACTCAAACACATATGCATGTGCAAGGCGTTCGGTTGCGGTTGGTATGGGTACATTTACAGATCTTTCGTTACCAAAATTTTTACACTGGCTAAAGTACTGACTAAATGAGCCGAAAACTTTATCATCTACAGATGGAGTTTGTTCGTAATAACCGATGTATAGTTGTTCTCCTGGATTCACGCAAACTAACTTTTCTATGGAAACTAAATATGATATCGGGATTTGAATTACAGTTGTATTATGTTTACAACGTGGACAATGACACAATAAATTTGTTGAACGTATTGACTGTTTTTCTACAAAGTTGCTTTCTACAGAGTTTGTTTCTACTTCTAGGTATAGAATAATTCCATGCGTCAACTCCGGATATCTTTTTGATGTGTGTTTAGGCCTTCCAACGGTTAGCATGGCGGCTAAGATATGTTCAGAATTATTGAACGGTTTGTACACAAATATATGATACGTTGGTCTCATCATTGGCGGCAAGTAAACTATCCCACCGGTTGATCTCTTTCGAAAACCCAGTCGGTCGAAAATCTGTGGTGAATTTTTACTCCATTTGTACCTAAACATGAATTACTAAATGAAAATTTTCTGTGAAAAAGTAAAATAAATATACTTAAAATTTATTGGCTATACCCGTGAAATAAGTCATCATCGTTTGGTCGTTTGAGTGGAGTATGCAAGAAAAACTGTGCTTCACAGTTCCAAGGTTTTGAATTTGCAGAAAATGTGGAAATGTCAAACTGTACACAGAAAGCAGTAACAAAATTCCAATGCGGGGATCCCGTATGATATTTGGAAATCGGACAGCTTCTAGAACCTTCGAAGTCACTGTTTGGATTTCTCGCAGTTGAAAAATTTGCTCCAGGCGTTGTCCAAATGAATGAACTTCCGTTACATTCTTTATCAACAATTTCTCCGGTAACGTATTTTCTTAATAGAATTGGATGATTCACTTCCTTGATATCGACTCGTAGAAAGTTGTCAAAAAGAACAAGACAATTTTGTTTTCGTAGAACTGATAAAATTTTGTTCAAATCCAGTTGGACATGCACTTCATGACTTAATGACGGAACAGAATCTAAATTCCTTCCTGGTTTCAAATAAGAAGACTTTTTGTTTTCTTGGACTAATCTTCTATCAAGGCTAAAAAGTGATGACATTCCAAAGTTATTGATTATAAAACCCCAGATCAAATATAATCTTTTATGCATTTTAAATGTTTCAAAAATGATTTAGAAATTTATTGAGAAATAGATGGATTGTACGGAAATATTTTTTCCAGTTAATATACACAAGATATCGTTTAATTAATATTTAGCAAAATTATCAATAACCATATCAAATGATATTCAATAAACCGACTGGGTTCTGGGGATTTTTTAAATGTTGCTAGCTGGAAGCAAACTTCATTTACTTATTCTAGTAGGAAACCTGCATAACTTATGATTAATTTGAAACGTAGTTGATGGTATTGAAAAGAATCGGAACTTCATATATGTTCTAATGTTACATGATTTACTTATACAATATACATATGTATTCGCCTACACCTTGAGGTAGAGGTAGTGTGCCAGTGGTGTTTAAACCATATTTATTGATTAATATCGAGTTAGAGATTATATAAATGCTACCAACATTATATTGACATTAAATTAAATTAATTATTGATTTTTTTAAGGTTGGGACTTTTTATATTATTTGAAAATCTTTCTTCACTATATACAACATTATACAAAGCAGATTCAATTTGCTCACCATTATAGATAACCAGTGGTTTGTTAAATAAATACAGAACAAACGGATTATTGGCATTAGAACTCCGAACTTAAATATCTAAAGCAACTTCATTGTAATTTATAAAACATGAAATTATGCAAAATAGAAGATTTGGAATTAATCCGAGCAGTAAACTAATACGAAGTTATGTATTATTTTTTTATTAAAATTACTCATTAAATTTGTATATACTGTGTACATGCTTGATCGTGATTTTGTATCGAATACGTACCATTACAATGACAAATGTATAAGACACTTTATTCAACTGAATATTATAAATTGCTTTTGCAAGCGATGACTATAATATCATATTTGCTGAAGCGATTTATTTATTTTGTGATATGGTTGATGAATTCGGATTTAAAATTACGATTTTCAGTTACTCGTTCGCTAAATATACATAAATAAATATGAAGAGTGTGTGCAAATTTTGAAATTCTGAAATTTAACTTACAATTTCGTCTGTGTGTTCCCAAAAGCAGTGGAATTGTGCCCTCTAAATGATCCTTTCTCATAAAATAAATGACTGAGTAGTTGGAACACTGAAAGAGGGTTTTAATAAATTGAGTCACGCTTTGCCATGACAAATTCGTCTGCATATTATGATTATGACAGTTGTTGTCACACTTTTATGAAATTCCATCAAGAGATTCCACAAACCATAAGGAGATTCCAAGAATGAATAAGACTTTAAGTAAAATCTGATTTTGATACTTTCAGACCTATTCTACGGGATTAATAGTCCCAGGAAATTGATTGCAATTTGTGATATTAGTGAATGTTATGAAATGAATTTTATTTGACCTTGGGCAAAGGTTTACGCTGTGTTTACGTAACCAGATAAATGTGATAATGGTTAACGTTGAATTAAAACGGACAAGCAGCGAGGGAACGCATTTTATTTTTTATTTAACCTTGCGTGTTCAGTACCAAGGATCCTTTTCCCGTCATGCTGTCAACTGCAACGTTTTCATTTTTAATGTGATATTGTGTTTGTTGCGCAATAAATGTTAAGTGCTAGTTTACCCAAAACACGAGAACATCCACATTATTCAATACTGAGCGGTTTTAAAACAAGTTTCATGTCACCGTCCTTTATGTCCTCCAAGGTGACTTTGTAAGTTAATAGACTTGTGCCTATCGCTTGCATAGGTATATAACTTTATTAGTATATATATGTACTGATGTGTAAAGTGAAAGTTACGCATTGCGTAATCTTTGGGAAAAACCCCGTGACGCACAACGAAGTGCGTCAACGAGAAAGAAAGAAGAAGGACAGAGTTATTCTTCTTCCTTTCTCTCCTCAAACTCAGAAACAGCATTTAGACTGTTTTGTATGATCACATCGGGATATAAAAAGACTTGTAACGGCACTCTAGAGAGGAGTCGTCGTGTGAGAGCTGCCGAGTAGAGAAGGAGCCCGAGAGGGAGAGAGCCTCGGCTCTCGATCTCCTTTGATCCCAGTTTAAGATTGTAATCAACTATTTCTCTATTATAATAAATACATATTTCCCTTGCTTCTTAAATACAAAGTGTACCCTTCGTCTATAATTATTCTCACCTAGTGATAACAAGTTTCTCAAACCAGTTACTTTAGTACGCCATTCGCGTTTACTGAAAGTCCGGAATACAGCCGAAAAGGCCTGTTACATTCATATGGATTTTCGATGTAAAGCACTGCCAATAACTATTATTACTCAAATGAGATTAGAGATAAGACAAGTAGGAATCGTAGATAAGATAGATGGGTATTGAATCTAGATACACAACAATCAGGACTTACTGCATGCATTTCTTTACATTTCCATTTTGCTTCCTTCATCACGAAAATCTGAGGTAAATGAAGTGCCCTCAAATCGTGTTTTGGCCGATTTGGTAAATTTTGCTTATCGGATAATCGATAAAGTTTGTTTCACATTTCACCAAAGCAGGAAAATAAAAATCAGAGATATACATTTTCTTCTTGAGATTTTTAGCTACTAAAATCACCAACTCTCAACACAAAAAACAAAAACCTGCAACCACAGCTGCGCCTGGTATGAAAAAGAAATGAATTATTTTTCTGGAAAATTGCCTATCTGCGTTTGTGGCTGCTACTGCCTAACGGTTAAAAATTACAGGTTCAATTCTGGTCAGTACTAAACAGAACAATATTATGGGCTTCAAACCCTATAGGCAACTGCAAACGTCAATATATGTAATCAGCTAGTAGTAAACCATTTTCAGCAAAAAGTACTAATAGTTATTGGCAGTGCTTTACCTAATCGATTTAAACGGTCATTAAATATACTTTGCTTTTAAAATTTTCCGATAAACAACAATGTATATGTAAATGTTTATGATTTCAACAAATAAAATCATTCAACTGAACACAAAGAAAACTGTTCTTCCTTAAACACAAGTCATGTTCATTTCAAAATGCTTTTCATCAGGCCGCAACCTAATATTGTTAGTGAGGCCCATTACGACAATATATTTTTAAAATGAAAGCTGTATGAATCATCAATTTGGAAATTTATCAGGGAAACGGATTTGTAACAACAAAATTACCACGAACCTTTCAAGCCATTAGTTATATTTGTCTCCATGAAAATTTCCCTCGCGAAAAAATGGATGACACAATTCACTTATTCAGGCATCTCTAACGTTTCTGCCGTTGCCTTCTTTTTTATCAAGATCATTGCATCAACAAATATAATTACCCTAAGTAGGAACAATGTAGAGCAATGAGCAATGAACTATTTATTTGAAAATTTCGTGTTGCAAACCCCTATATACCATTTGAAATAAAAGTCATGACTATTACGGTTTAGCGATAACTTAGTTTATAAACGTAACTATTACGATTTTCTTTCAAACGGCATTGACTGAAATCATTGACTAATGGAAATGGATATACATTGTTATTTCTTAGCACGCTATTGTTGTGTAATATGTTTTTGTTGTTTGTTTATTTCATGTCAATGACGCATAACACAAATGTCTGCCTAAACGTTGCAGTGCTACGATTCAGGAAAACGGAGTTTGTATCTTCAGGGACATCGGTGACTGAAGACGGACATTTTCCAGCTTTCCCCTCTTAAGATTTGTGCTCAAGAAGTTGAAGAAGGTTCTGAATTCAAAATGGATTCTCTTATTTCTATTCATATCATTTTAATTTTCAGGTAAGATAAATATTTACATTTCTGATTCAGATCTGCAATTGAACCAGTTTCATTCAAACGTTTCGTATAATATAATGGCTCTTCTTTTAGCACGATTCTCTATAAACTGGGCAATGGACAACAAACCCAAGCTCCTATAGACTATGCAAAATTGGAGCTAAATAAGGCTGAATTATTGGGTTGGTAATGACAGCAATTATTCCTGTTATATTTATATTATAATTACCACTCTCAAAAATCTATACTGATTTTAGGCTCTCGTTGGGCCATTGACAATGATCAAATAATAACTGTATACCATGCGTTTCAAATCGTGGATGTGGTGAAAGTTGACGTGAACGATATGAGTATTAGGTTAGTGATTCATATTATACTCGCAGTGAGTTATAATTTTCTTCAAGACTTACAATTATATATTACTTTTATTAAACTACACAACAATAATTTCAGGGTTGATTTTCATATGCGACAACGCTGGGAAGCAAATGGTTTAGATTTTCCGAAAGGATTATTTAAAGAGGAAGATGGTCCAGACATGTTTATCTCTGCAGATGCAAATGTGCTCAAGTCCGTTTGGTCTCCAGATTCTTATATTCCCAACTCCCGGGGAACTCGTAAGGAATGATAAAACATATTGCTTATTAGTAAGATATTGGTAACTATGGTAACTGAAGTGCTGGTAATAATATATTTTTGTATTCAATTAGAAATCCTGTCAGTTACCGAACCCCACTCATCCGTGAATATTTATAGAAACAAAACCATTATTTACAAGGCAAGGATGTTTACGGTGCTTGGCTGCGCATTTACGTTTCAGTGGTATCCATTGGACACTCAAGTTTGTGACTTGGTTTTTGAAAGCTGTAAGATCACAAGAAATTCCCCCACCACTGGTGGGCCACTAGTAAAAACTTGAAGCGAGATATGTGAATCTTACTTTTTAATGATTCTAGACTCATATTCCAGTCATACAGTCAAATACAGATTTGAGCCAGTTAATCCTGTCACCGGAATGGATGGAATTATCCTTTACCAGTATGATATTATCCTGCCTCCGAAAAGGAGCATAGGAACTGAGAAACGATGGGCTGGATTGAGTACGTTTTCTTAATTCTAAACTTGAAATAATAATCTAATAGGAAGTCATCATAATATTGATTTTTTGTTTCCTTCAGATGATTATCCATTTGTAAAGGTGACATTTAAATTTGAACGAAAGTTGGGAAACAACGTTATCCAGGTTTTCATTCCAACCATTATTATAGTAATCCTGTCATTCTTCAGCTTCTGGCTTGGACTGGTAACCTTTCAAATTCGTATTTGCATTTAAACAAAAAATAGATGTAATCGTCAATTTTCGTTATTTTTGAAGGACGCAGTTCCTGGAAGGATTTCTCTACTCATTACTTGCATTCTCACTACAGTTACTATGCACAGTGGACTGAAGGGTGTCATACCCGCTGTTCATTACATAAAGGTTATCATGATCAAAAGTTGCTACAAATTTAAAGAAAATCGTTGATCTAAAATTTTATGGCATGTAATTTTTGTGGTATGGAAAATTCATCAAGTCAGTATTTTTTTATTGTACTTTCTTCTAAGAAATAAAAAATATTTTTTAGACAGACTGATGATATTTTGATACTAAATGGCATGTAATTTTTGTGGTATGGAAAATTCATCAAGTTAGTATTTTTTATTGTACTTTCTTCTAAGAAATAAAAAATATTTTTTAGACAGACTGATGACATTTTGATACTAAAGTAAGTAGTTTCTGTAAGAATATTAATCGCTTAATAACTCTATTATGGTCGTGCCCATTTGAACATTGTCATTATTTAATTACTACCTTCACATGTCAGGTCATGGGAAACGTTTATTTTAGTCATGTGATACATTAACGCATAGCCAACGTCAAATTAGTGACCTCTTTTTAAAATTGTTGTACTGAAATTAATTAAAAGTCCATATGATAATTTATTTGGTAACAAATAATAATAGCTCTCGCTTCGAAATATAATTATTTCATGGTTAAAAATTAATTATTTTAGTATCAAAATATCATCAGTCTGTCTAAAAACTATTTTTTATTTCTTAGAAGAAAGCACAATAAAAAAATACTAGAGTGATGATTTTTTGATGGATGAAAACCATTTTCTCTTAAATTAATTATTGCACTACCAAAGATTTCACTTAACCTACCACACAATTAAATCTCGGTACAGTTAAGTGCATTTGGTGTAAAGCTGAATGGGAGAGACTGCAAAAATCGAAATTTCGATTAAGCGGCTGGAATATGACCGCCTTCACGGTTTTCATGTCATATCGCCTTCCAAAATTACATACATACATACACATAAGTGCATTTAAATTGGTATCCACCTCCTTTTCCTCCTCCTCCCATTTAACTTTAACATTAAAAGTGAGTACATTTAAACTGCACCGAGTGAACTTCTCTCACAATAAACATCAGCTGGTCATGTTTTGGTGGCAAATTGCAAAAAAATGCTTTTAATTCTCTTCTTTTTTTAAAATGCACTCTGTTTAATAATAACCAGACCTAACCTAGATTTCAAATTTTAAACTAACCACCACCAAGAGAGAGATAAAGTGCATTTAATTTTTTTTGGCAGGAGCAGCCAGCTTAAAGCAGAGTGGATTTAGATTTTTTTGCTGGGTAATAATGCCTTGCCGTGTTGAGTAAATGCACTTGTGTTGACACAAAAAAGCACACAGATGGGTTGATATTATAGAGACGGGTAAACCGACAACAGATCATTTTTGCTCATCATTTTAAAAAAGCAATCAGAATAAGCTCACATGTTAGAATACACAGGTGTGTAAATTGTGGTGGCGTTTGTCACATTTGTTTGCTGAATGAGCAAAAAAGTGCGTGAAAAGTAATTGATAATCATGATAATTGGGATTAAAGTTGTGAGTCATGCGGGATTAGTGATTAAACGGGAAAGGACGACGAATTAGATAAATAAATTGGTGTGGTGAGATAAATTACAGGTGAAATTGGTGATGATTTATTTTATTGATGATTAATTTATTTGGTTTTATAATTAGGGGTTTAATTGGAGGAAAATGTGGAAGGTGGTGGGAGTTTGATTTTTAAAATGTTGGGTTTAATTTTGGTTTATTTTATTTTAATTTTTAGGTAAAACCGGTTTAAATTATTCTTGATGCAGGTGAGGTGGTCGTGACGAGGTGGCGGTGTCTTTGATTGCTGGGAGGAAATCTTTAGAAGTTGGAGGGAGCGAGGGAGGAATCTTGGAGGAAACCGGAAGACGTTTATAGCTTGTTGATTGAAGGGAAGGACCTGATAAGGCCTTGGATAATCGAATGAAGCACGTCACCTGATTGGTCTTCTTCTGTGGAGGAAAAAGCTGACTGGTGATACTGGAGGCGCTGTGAAAAAATTGGCGTGATAAATTACATAAAATTCACTGATAGCTTAATACTTTCAAAAAATTGCAACAAACAAGTTTAATCGGCTTTTTACATGCAAAAAATGCTTCATGGAAAAAACGGATTTAAAGCTCATAAAAACTATATGTAAGTTAGGTAGGTAGATTATTGCGATATATTTTTTTTGCAAAATCTCATATTTTTGTGAAACATAAGCAGGTAGACATAAAAATAGTGTAATTAATTTGCAGATGCAGCATCTCCGTCATGGACCAAACATGAACTGCATAATATCCAGAGAGATTGTGTAGGCCTTGCCACGTTATAGTGTAATAAATCCGTAGCAATTTTTTCCACGTAACAATTTTATTACGTGAATAGGTAGTGCACTAATAGTAAGTAAATATAGAGAAGCTTATCTCAAAATATTATTTTAACAGCCGCTGCTTCTGCTTCTTTCATGTCAGTTTACTGAGCAGCGTAAACAAGACTGAATGTCAGTCATTTGAGCTCACAGGAAAAAGTCTGTCCGTTGCTCTCTGCTTAAATAGTTTTTAGTGGAAACGTTATATAATTTAAGTAAATATTTACACAACTGTTGTGTTTAATTGGAATTGCATTAATATATCCAGGTAAACTATTTATAAATTAAAGCTGTTTTGCGGCTTCAGTCAGTATAATTGTTTGGTTGTTGAAGGTCGCTCATTGACCAATGGTAGCCCTTTGTGGCGTCTCCCTAAAGTAGGCGCAAAACAATGGGCAGACATAACACGGCGTCAGTATTATGGCGATTTAATTGCTACTGCAACATATTATAATATGCAGTAAGCATAATTAGAAGAATGTCACCTTTAAATATACAAAGCATGTGTATTGTGTGCTATGCAGTAAATTTTTTTGTAAGGATTTGGTTGATTGGAATGATAATATTTGCGTGGGGCTATGTTGTCAGAGAAAGTTGGGCTGACGCTGAAACTTGTATGCAGCTGCGTTTTGTATTACGGCTGCTTAAATATAGCTGTATTGTAATTTTGTAGGGACTATTATATAAGGAATGAGACTGGTTGGTTGTGTGAAATAAGTGATTATGTTGCATGATTACTTTAGAATAATTTATGTAGGCAGGATGCAGTTAATAAAAATTGATTTGCCAAATTGGACAATAACCAGCCATTGTAAACGGTTGAAATAGGTAGCCGGACGATAGGGATCTTAAAATAGCACTTTTTAAACATTTGACCTTTATTTGACCTTGAGGTCAATGAAGGTCAGTTGAGTAAAAGGTGTCCAAATACCACCCAAATAAAAAGTTTAAGCTAAAACAGTACTTTTAAGCATTTGACCTCTATTTGACCTTGAGGTCAATGAAGGTCAAATCAGATTTTCGAGATTAAATACTCATATACCATGCATATAAGCCGAAAAAAACACTATTTTTAATTTGACCCCTGACCTTGACCTGGGGTCAAGAGGTCAAAATCATTACACCTATGTTTGAGCCAGACATTTTGGCTATCGATTAGTGAAAACCGTTTTCGAACATCTCTAACGGCCTTTGAGTTATAGGGGCGACGGCAGGACGGCCGGCCGGCCAGACATCCCCTACCAATCTCATAAGGTATCCGGAGTACCTCCGGCTACCTAACAAGCTCAGCGTTTTACAGCGCAGCGTAGAGAGCAAGGCAGCGTCACCCTTCATTTCATGCATAATGCATGACGCATTCACCGAACATGTTATGTAACTTTACCATTATATTTTTGCAAGCAATGCAGCTTACTTTTTAACTTGTAAATATATTTTCAGTTATTTTGGTTGCAAATTCTAACCAGTTTTTTTAAATAGCCTCAAGTGCTACAATGTTGAGTATGCATTTATTGTTCTCACTTGAGTTAAAAGAATAGCAGCGTAGAATACAGAAAACTCTCAAAAATAAAATCGACGCTGATTAAATTAGTGACAGAACAGCGTCTTGTTTGTCACGTTGCTTTGGTTAGTGTTAACTTGGCAAAGGCCAAACCACTGGCTCTTTTTTTAACTGTAACCGCGTCAGTTTGGATACATTCCAGTTTTCGTGTTAAATATTTTGGCGTCAAGCGAACCAGTCCATTTTGTGCGGTAGGAAATATTAAACCTGAACTAATTACAGGTAAATCCCGACGGATTATCTATTTCCCCAGAATATTTATTTTTTACTGGCTCATGCGTAACACGTTTCACGGCGAACGACCGTCATAATTCCGCTCATCTTGTAAAATATAAGGTGTGCAGCAACAGGATGAATAATATTCTGTGTCAAGCGTACCGCTGCTCTTGTTATCTTTAATTAGCTGCTAAATCCCGGCCCAAATATATCATCATAAATGTGTTGCTTATCATCTCCTCACCTAAAGCCACCTAACGATTCATAATAAGCGTCATAACAAATTATGTTAAAGTTAAATAAATTAAGTTAATCTATATATTTGGCTGTTCCGTCATCATAATTAATTTTAATACGCGCGGTTTGGATTGAGGTCGTTCTTGGCACAAACTCGCATGGCATTCATTTAGAAATTAAATTAAACTCTTTTACCAGCGTCTAAGGTGGAGGTTAAAATTTTATAAGCAACATAGGTAGTTATATAATTTAAATATTGTATTAATTAACGCTGCTCAATATTGCACACACTTTGAATGAAAAAAATATTGTTTCTTGTTCAAGATGGCTTATCTTTCCATGTCCTTTCCACTTGTTTTTCTGGGGGACCTTTAGATTATCTGAGCTCAGAATATTCTAAATAAAATCTATGTATTTAAATTATTGCATTAATTACCTAGATAGTTAGGTAGGCTTTGAGACAAAATATGTATGCATGGTTTGGGTTAAGTTTGTAGTTTAAAATTGGAGCAGACAACCGATTAAAAATTAATTTTTATTGCAATTGCATAGAAAATGCCAGACCACCCCACGCACATTACTCAATTTACACTTTGTTGCTAGGTGAAAGAGCAAAACCGCAACAGAGACGTAAACACAATGCATTTTTTTCTATGATAAAAAATTGATTTCAAAACTATAATTTATTTATAAACAGCTTTTGCAGCAGCAGCAGTTGGCTTTTTAATTGTTGTGAAAATATTATTCCATTTTTAAACCATTTTCTATCACAAAATATCGAGAAACCGTAAAACTCCAAAATATAGAGTCTTCTAAAAACAAGCCATAATATAGACCGCTGCTAATTCTAGAGGTTTTAAGGTACAATACGTTATATAATTAACGTGGAGAGGGCAATTAGCAATTCTCTGTGTCCATTGTGTTGCGTGTCTGTGTGTAATTATCTGGGCTAATAATATGCGAATGCGCTATAAATTATTTCAGAAAAAATTGAGTCAGTTTTCCTCACAATCAGTCAGTGGACATGACGTGAATTCGCATGCACAATAATAAACATTGCTTTTTTTACAAAGAAAATGTTTGAAATCGTCGAGTAACAAAAATGAGGGAGGAGTAACGTTGTTTTTATTTTAAAAACAGAACGTACGTCTAATTTAGAAACTTTTGGTCAAACGGCTTTTTATTTTCGTCGTTCGGAACATCGTTAAAAATCGTGTTAAAGTTTTACAAAATATGAACTCATGTTATTTAAATGGAGTGTAAGTGGTGGGAGGAGGGTATATTCTCATGCATGGGTAAACAAATTTAAGATGCATGCGAATTCGCATGCAATGCATCATGCATAGATAAGATCGATCACTGATGATAAGTTGACAATGATAAGCAGCCAGAAAGATTTTATCAGAAAAAAAGGTGTACTGATTTTTAACTACGACCTTAATTAAAAATAATAATTAAAAAAAANTGATAAGTTGACAATGATAAGCAGCCAGAAAGATTTTATCAGAAAAAAAGGTGTACTGATTTTTAACTACGACCTTAATTAAAAATAATAATTAAAAAAAAATATTATGGAGTTATGTACAAACCCTGAGTAGGAAAAAAATTATATCAATAGTTTCTAATGGTAAACAAATTATAACGGTTATCTCACTCTCTAATAGTTAGTTAAATGTAATTAAAGAAAGGGTTAACTGTGATCAAGACTACTAGTATAAATAAAAATAATAATTATCTTGAGTGCATTTATTTAATTCTTAGATAATTAACTAGTTAAATGTTTGTACTTAAAATTGTTTAGTCGATAAGCTTGTGTGATGATGATGATAAGGTGCCCATAATAAGATAAATCTTCAGATAATTTTGTATGCACAAAAAAATGAGAAATTGTTGGTGATCTGGAATATTTCATGAATAATTATTATAGTAAACAATAAATAATTAGTTAATTGTAATTTAAAAGAAATTTTGTGCTTCTATAAATTGGTAATTATTTACCCAAGTAAGTTAAATAGTTAAGATAATTATTTTAAAGATTTTGTACTCGTTTTTTCGATAGTTTTAGTAGATAAATGTTAAGTAAATTGTTTTTAAATGTAGTTTTTAAAACTGCCAATTAAAACTTTTTTCGTTACATAAATGTGATGAAAATGTATCAAAAATATAATTATTGAAGAGGGAAGTAGAGATGAGCAATTAAAAAAATAAGATAATTAAGATAAATAGAGACGAAAAAATTATATTATTGTAGTAATTTGTATTTAGAAAAAAATTAATAAAATTGGCTATTCAAATTTCTATGCCAAGATTTAAAAAAGTTAATTATTCGACTAATTATGTTTAATTGTGCTTTTTCTCACCAAATAACACTTTATTTCTCTCATTTTTATTTTAAATGACTGTCACACATTTAATTATAGTTTTTAATTATAATTTATAATTTTAATAGCTCTGAGCAAGGTGGTGGTGTATGTTAGAATTTGAATTTCTTCTCAGTTTAGATCGTTAGTCGTTCAATCATCAAGCTAAACTCTTATGAATAACTTTAAGCTAGGTACATGACATGACTCAGAAACGATCCGAAACGTTATTTGGCGAGGTAAAACAAGCTATCCGGTATGTAATTTCTAAAGCCATATTATTCCATTTTGATCGCAGGTTGGATATATTGGATACGGTGACGGTATACTTAATTTTCCGTGCTTGGACCTGAGGCTACGAAATATCATCAACGTGGGAAACGTGATGCTCGACGAAAAAGAGAGTTGCTCCACTGGCAGGATGTTGGCAGGATTCAGCAGGAGAAAGTCTGGAGAAAGGGGAGCATTGTTGGAAACAACAAAGAAATCATTATTCCTATTTTAGTCGCCAAAAAAATCACAGCAGCAGCACTCACAACATTTCCCATTTACAGCAGACTGGATAGCATCGCCTTGTCGCAAACAGCCAGGGTCGTGGATGTGGTCGGCAGTTGTTCGAAACTGGTTTGGAGGCCGACTTCTCGAACAAGCAGCGCTCTTTTCGGAGGCAGTGGCTAAAGTAAATCGAAGTCCCCTCCGGCCCCTCCAGTGATCATCATGACCTTGTGTGCGTTTTTGTTGATGAGCGACGTGATCGATGGAAGCAGGATTTGGGAGCCCTGGTTAGTCTCCAGAGAGGTCGAGCTGTCCTCGCGCCACCAGAAGGAACCCGGCGCTTCCACCATCCATGATAGGAACGGCTGCACAAACAAATAAATTAAATTATAATTATACTGGCAATTAAAATATGGATGTTTAATTGTCTTGCATTTTGTAAATGGATCCAGATCCCAGCAGCACCCTGGCGCCCAATTCACTGATGACGGAATCGCAACTACGACGGCTGCTGTCCTCACTCAC
>JAHZMV010004171.1:0-10677 GCA_027743765.1 Coecobrya sp. COE2 | reverse complement strand
CGGATTTTTGGATTTCCGGATTTTTGGACTTCCGGATTTTTGCATACAATCGAAGAGACGGGTAGATATCACGTACTTATTTTATACGTTTAATGATTTGTATCAATTTTTTGTCAATGACTTGTCTTATGTAGCCATTTGGTTCTCAAAGATTCTGCGATTAGTATCATTTCCTTAACGTTTTGCTAGTGGCTTATTTATATAAGAAATTATGGCTTATATTTATTAAACGAATATACATTTCGGTCTTAGGGCAACTCGCACAAAACCACTTTGCATATATACATCTTGGCATACGGGCACTTGGCGAATGTTCTCAATGGCAAATGAACTTTTAGCATAAATACCTATTCGCCCAAACAGATCACAGGATGATTTTCTTACCATTGAAGTACACTAGAATGATTAGGAAACATCTCTTGTAGTCTGTGAGGTGGAATAAAAGATTCATTGGTAATTTCAAAGTTTAATTGAGATAATCATGGAATCTCACGTAGAAGCAACCGAATGAACCTCCTGCATTGCAAAATAGTAAATTTTATTAAGTTGAGAGAATTCACAAAACGCAATGAGCATTTCCGGCTTCAGAACATTCAAGGCAAAAATACGACACTTATATTTTCCTCTCAAAAAATCCTACAGGTATATATATAGACATATTGAGTGAATGTAAACACAATTAGTTATATTGAAAACACGCGTAGACCTGCGACTTTTGACGGAACCTTCAAGCTTGCACGAGACTGGTTTGGCTAAGTATCCACTGTCTACTAATTCACATTCAATGCGTACCCATGAGTTTGGGTATGCATTGAAAAAATTCAAAACGAGATTTTGGGAAGATATATTGATGATTTGGAATGGTCTTGGTGAACGACAATCTGAAAAGCATACATTGTTAAATACATAAATAGTTATAACACAGCATTCAGTACAATTAATTATCTCGTATCCATTGCTTAAGTATATAACCATATGGATATAGAGTAAGGCAAGAAAAATTAGAGTAAACTGAAGGCTGAAAAATAATGACTATAATATTTTTATGCCAAAGTGTACATTTAAATTGTGTCAAAACATTTGTGCGAATTGATTTTATGCGAACGGTGTTTTATGCCAACTGATTTGTGCGAAGTGTCCGAACACGTACATTTCATCCAATTGTTTTCACCTAATGCGTCGGATTATCATAAGTTTCATGCAAGAAAGTCGTACGATGCATAAAATTACAACCGTCGTAGCGAATTTTTATAACATATAATAAATTGGATTTTACTTTTCACTCTATCCTCTCTGAAGCTGAAGTATCTTAGATCTAAACTTATCTGAAATCTCTCTAAATAGCATATAATGGCGTAACAATTTTTCAAATAATATTTAAAAAGTTTCATGTCTACTTAAAATAACATAATGTTTTCAAGTATTCCAATATCAAAAGTGAAAATAAAATGACTCCAAAATAATCCGGCGGACGGTCAAATTCAATCCTGAATGCTATGATCAATCCTGAACAATGTTAAGTGATTAGTTATTTATTTTAATTTATAGCTAGCCATTGGTTAATTGTGCTTTTATTTGAGGAGTTGGTATTGGGATGTGAAAAGGTGTTTAGTTAAGAGCTCCTTTCATTTGAGGTTCCTGTTGATGCTTTCAAAGAGATTTATGACTACAGCTAATGCATAATTATATTTTGCAAAGATTCACAAATTGGTGTTGTTATATTTGGATGCGAGTTTGCACCGTTTTGTGGAAAGATAAAATTTCTATACTCAAGATTTAACAAACTCATAAAACATGTGTTTCTCTTATCTCTGCTATCCTTTATAAATCATATTTTCGTAGGAGTTTCCACAAAGTTGGACACAATAAAATTGTCGAACTTTATTTTAGCAGCTCGCGATTATTAGTTCTGTGCATAGAAGATCATTTCTATCATGCAAATGTAAACTGCTTCAGTTAAAAATTTACCTTTAAATACCAGCCTTTTATGGGACATTTTACTGATGTATACGAATTCACTCCGGTCCGTTCGTATATTTCCGTCAGATTTAAGCAGCTTAATAAAGAGAATATTTTTTTCAAGTGATAAATTCATTACTTTACTATTTATTTTTCGTTCTAAAATAAAAAATGTTCCAATTTATATAAAAAATGATAAAATCCTGAACACATTTATGTTACAAGCGGTTGAGTATATAAGCACAACGAGTTAGCATCAACATACTCCTTGTAGGAAAAGGAGTTGCACAGTATTTTAAGTATCCACTTCTGTCAACTTATAACAGGTTAGTGGAAAAGATTCACCTGGATCCCAAGTCAAGCCATTAAACGTTACAACCGTAAGTTTTATCATTAAATTACAAAGCTAATTTTGTTTTCAGTTTCACGAGACACCAACGTTTCATCCTTAAGAACTCAACTTCTTTACTCGATTATTTTACGAAATTTTCCTCGTGAACGCAGTACTCAACAACGGAACGTTGGATTATACATTCACTCAACGTCAATATTCATGTACCGAAAAATGAATAAACGTTGGTACTTATGAAGGAGTTTGCAGGAATCGAAAATTAATCCTAAATAATACAGAATAATAATCTTTAGAACTACATTTATTTGTTTCATTAGATTATATTTGGTTTACCAAAAATGTTGACACTTTTAATTAAATGATTTGAGTAGCACCAACGCTGTTATGCGATTATCACCATAAATCTATGTTATTAAACTATATAGATGTAAATACAAATTTTTCACTTTATTAATTTTTCGCTTTATCAGAGCCGAATATTTGCCGGCGCCGCCCCTAGCATGCCGTCTCATCTATGCATGGTAGGGTATTGAATCGGGATGTATAACTGTCCCGACCACGCTAATCTGCTTAGAGCAAAAAAGATCCTGTGAAAACGCCAACCATATCTTACTCCGACTCTTAGTCTTCGAGTACTTCATTTGTGGTTAGAGTAGGTTCTGCACAAAATTGTATAATGATAAATAGACGAAGCCCTCTCCTGCGCCTTAATTAGGTACAGTAAGTTTAAATGACAACTAACTGCAAATGAAAATGAAGGGCCAATGGAACGGCATGCTATGAGATATCCTAAGATTTTATTTTATAATAATTATTATATATTTAATGATTTAGGTCTCAATGTAACGAAACGAATTTCCATCCACTACGTCCTTTACCTAAAGTTATTACCTTATTTCTGGCTTATGTTAGACTTATCAAAAAATAAACCTTCAGTTTATTATGTCAATTGTACATTATTCATATCTCAAATTCATATTTCTTGTTAGTCATTTTGGTTTCGAATATTGACAGTTTGTGTCAGCAGACAAAACCATGAATAAAATATTTTAAAGTAAATTTCTTCCCAATTCTGACATTTTCACCTATGTTTTTAACAAAAATTAGGACGCATATAAATACATATGCCGTTCACCTTTCCGTGATAGAATTTTCTTAGATAATTCTCGCAGCAAATTAGCCCAGAGTTATTACACCATTTTGCATTTCTATTACGTTATGTACAAACATCAGCCATGGCATTTCCAGTTTGCATATCTTCTATAAAAGGTATGCTATCTTTAATAAATAGTCTAGTATATTGCATGAAGGAACTTCAATATTTGATTAGTTTTTATCATTAAAGTCTATTTTGCGACAGCGGGGGTAGCTTGAGTTTTTAACTATTATCACTGAAACGTATATTTGCAAACTCATAAACGTCATGCTGAAAATCATTTGCTGAACCGGAATTTACAGCTGTCCGGCCAGCATTACATCCCCATCTCCCGTGATAAGATTTAGAGTGCAAATTGCTACGAAGATAACGAACCCATATAACTATACATAATCATCGATTTTAATTGTTGTTATTTGAAGAAGTTAAATGAATGATTTGGAGAACTGTCTCAGCAAGGTAATCATAATAAGTACATACACAAAGAACCATCCATCTATAATCTCGTAAAGTTACAACACCCATGTTTTAAAAATGTTGGTCGTGGAAACGTGACAGAAAATATTAGGATAAATCTTGTGCCCAACCAGTAGTAAATTCAATGTACATTTAAACTACACATTTTTCTAAGACAATGCATAGTATTTGTTAGCTGAACTACATTAAAATATTAACTTGATGTTCAGTAATATGCTCAAACCATTAATATAAAATTCCAAGTTGTGTTGAAACATCTACTATGGTTTGAAAAACTTGACAAATATGCACTCTAGTTAAGAATAGTTCCTAACAAAAAATGAATGTAAAATTTAGTAGTATAAAATCCTGGAATTTGAATGAAAATGATCATCTTTTGCCCATGCATTGGCAACTTTCAATAGTGACACGGCACGGTAACAACGTTTTCTTTTGTGAATAGATTTTAAACGTAAATTTAACTGAACATAACGAAACCATAATTTAAAATAATTTCTAAGAATTACATTGGAGTTGTGGAGGGCAAATTAATTATTATTTGGAGAAACTTCTCAGTAAAACATTAATAAGCTCGCACGACACGGATTACCTAATAAACTTTAATATCAGAAAATCGATACTCTAAATATGCATGTCGCCGAGACGTAACAAAATATTCAGATATGTTGTATACCTATCATCTAGTAAATTCATGTTAAACTTGAGTCAACAACTTGATAAAAGTAATTTATTATATTTTGTGAGTTTAGTTTCAAATAAATGTTAAATATTTCCTCCGTGTAATAATAAACTAGTTTACCGCCTTCATCTAAAAGGTTTTTAAATCATAAAATCCTCAATTTAAAAAATATTTCTCGTCGAAATGTGTCAGAAAATAATGTAATAATTTTTTTGCCTACCCAGTAATAAATCAATTGCATTGAAGACTTAAAAATATAAATGAGTAGGTATAAATTCAAAACGTTCTCGTTGACATTATTATCTAAAAATCTGCTTTACAGAAAAGGTTTTGCAAAATAAATTGTTGGCTACAAAAACGATGAACTGCTTTCAATTTTCGAAAAACTAAGATAGACGAAGAGTGGAACTAGTGATGCACATGAATATATTACTAATTTTTCTACTACCTTCTTATTTGAATCAGCAGATAAAAAATTCACTATTATTTTAATGATTAACAATGTGATACTGCTGTGGTAACTATTAAAACCTTATTACGCATTGTTCAAGATTCTGCAATCTGTTATATCTACAGCTTGAAATGTATTTAAATGAGCAAATTTTTAACTTCAATTTATTTCCAACTTTAAATATTTAAACAATTGGTATTGATATTATCAGAGATCGTCAAAACATTTCCGTCGTGCCTGTGTCATTCAGCAATTTGCTAGTATGATCAAGATATCAAAGAGTATTACTATGCCGTCTCAACAGACGACTTCATTTACAAAATCGTTGTCAAACTTTTGCGGCATCCTTTTAAAGAAATGAAATGGGTGAATGGATTGGATTTGCTGAAACAACAATATATTATCAATTATTAATGAATTAGAGTGAAATTTTCGATATTATCAAATACTGGGAGACGAATTTGGAAAATCGTCTCTTCATTTGTGATACAGACAAAATATGCTGGAATTCTCTACCATTTAAAAATTCATTTAAATTATCTAATGAACCACATGAATGTTCACCATATAGAAGTTAATAAGAAATAATAAGAATTGTAAGGGCGGGAATAATTGTGTAAAACAGCGCTAAAATTCCACAAAAGTCAATGATTTTATACTTATTTGAATGCAAACTAATTACATATTATGAAATTATTGATATATATTTTTCAAAACAACAAGTGCACTCGTACATCCATATCTTTTCTGGGAAAAGTATAGTGAATTAAAATTAGTTAAAGCTTAGTAAAGTGAAGTAATTCCACAATGACATTTTATATTTGAATAAGAAAATACACAGCAGATTAATAATTTCCATAAGTTTTCCAAAATATTAGGTGGTGTTCCAAAATATTGCCTGATTACTAATCGGTTCAGTAATAATTCAATGCCTAACATATATTTCTTTGCATGAATATGAATTAAAGGTTACAAGGGGTTGCTACTACATTCAAAGTGATGATAATTTTCGTTTGTATTCCTTCACTCGTTATTTTAAGTCGAGAACTCAGAAAGTAATTTTTGATAACACCAGACATAAAAAATAATCCGGATATATTGAAATAATTTTGAAGCTTATTGTTATTTTCAGAATGAAATAAATTGAATAAAATAAAATGAATAACATAAACTTATTAGTTATTGATTAAATCATTTTCAACTTACAAAAATAACCAACCGAAACTTAGTACCTAGTATGAGGTCTAACAACTTTAGAATGAACATTCGCATCATACTTCTCCATCGTGTTTGGTTAAATTATTTTTTATAAATATAACTTTTTACATTATATAAATTGATATTGTTTGACGAACACTAAAATGATTTATTGTGGCAACTTTCTAAGTTTAATAAGTTCAACTGTGGCAAGGTAACAATAAAAAGTTCATGGAAACCCCCGCTTCTATCTGATATTCCTAAAAAACAGAAGACGTTATATTTTTCCTTTATCGTCATTTAAATTAATCTATATGCATATTTTGCTACATATGCATTGTACAGACAAGTTGGTACTATCATTGACAAGTGGAGCGTTTTCTTAAGGTAAACTGAATATTGTGAATATCTAGTGAATATAATTTTCCTAATAATAACTTGTCGATAACTAATTTTAGTACCACGTCTGCCGAATAAAAACCAACAAGGATTAAAACAGTTTCACAATCTAACTTTTATTGACATAGTCCCAATACAAAATTTTATAATCGACGGCCCTTCGACACAATTAAATTTTTCCGGATTAATAATTTTAGTAAACGATAGGATGAGTAGAGAGGCTGTGCAAATACACCTTTAGTATGCTTGGTCTGCTTAGCCCATTTAATAAGAGTTGATTTCTTGATGTATAGTTCATTATATCTTGTTGACAGCAAAAACTAGTTGTTCAGTGTGAATCATAATCTACTGGTTTCAAATGATTTGAGCTAAAGTTAAAGCCACAGAGGAATTCCCTAGTTTTCATTATAAAATTATAATAGCATACTCAGCATTAAAAAAGATTTCTTAAGTTCGATCCTTGTGGAGATACATGGAATAATTTGGCAAAAAATTAAACGTAAAAATGATGACTTTAAAACAACGATTAAGCTTGATCTCGTTTAGTAGAACAGTTGGTAACAGTACGAGAAAATTAAGTTCTGTACCCTGTACCGGTGATTCCGATGAAGTGATTATCATTTTAATGTTTGTCAGATTCACATCAATGTTATGTTTTTCAATCAAGTGAGTTATGTTGCTTCCTTAGTGGTTAGTTTCATCAATACTTACCTATTTACTCGTTTGTAAAAATTCAGCTAAGTTCCATTCAATATCGGATGATTTGAGATTTGCTTACATTTTAGCTATAACATGACAAATATGAGAGATCGCAGACAATCTACCGGTAATGCATATTATATCTATTACAGCAAATAGTTTAGTGATGTCTTTGTAGCCAACGAAATTTTATTCTATTCAGAAATTTAGGTTTCTTGATGTGAATGTGAACATTTTTAGTCTTGAAAGCAACAAATAAAGTGTGTATTGCCGTATTTTGTAAACTAAGCAGTAATGTGGTATTGTTTTTCATGCTTGTTGTCGTTGAAAGCAAAATATAAACAAATTGTGCTAAAATATTTACATTGAAAGAGAGCAGAACAAAGACTTTAATTGGTTTTTGGGTATGTCCGTAAATAGGTGTCTTACTAAGGTGACTTAAATCAAAATCCTATCCCCAAAAACAAGCTATTCTAGCTATTCCGCTTCTGCTTTTATATTCTATTAGCATTTGTATTAATGGAAAATCCAAGTTCCAGTGTCATTTCAATTTACAACGAATTAAAAGGTGTCAAATCATACCCATCTGGCACAATTATATGCACAAATTATACAAAAAGTATTATACAAAGTAAATTATATGAGTAATGAGTAGTACTTTATTTGTAAATTATTTTCAAAAGCACTATGATGTTGGAATATGTCCTCATAATTAAAAAGACTTGCAGATGGAAGATACCTGCCATCACCAAAGAATATGATAGACAGTCAAAATCGTTGTATAGTGTCCAATAATAGCAAAAACTCAATTAAAATTTTCACCTCAATATCTAGACTAATTTTCGTTCATTTACATTTTCACCGAAAACAAGATGATGGAAAATACGCTTATCATAATCAAATATCAAATCTCGACGGCATAATTGCGGTATACAAAGCTAATTAGTATTATTTTTTTAGCTAATTATCAATCGCAACCCGTAGGTAATACCTGTATATAAATATATTAGTTAAAGATACACCGCCAGCACCTCCAACTTCCGGTGCTCTTTGTGGACCACCACTTCCTGTTCGGAAGCAAGGAACCCCTCCAAATTGTGTGGTTCTCCCAGAAAAAGGACTTGTCTTAATGCTGCGGATGGAGTGGGAGGCAATGAATTCGGAGGTGGAGGAGTTGAGGAGGAGGAAGGCTGCCATTCTAGCTGCTCAGGAGGGAAGGGAGGAGAATGGGGTCCAGACCGGAGGGGAGGAGGACATCCTACTTTACAACGGTAAAAAATCCGTAAATCTAGATATAATTATAGTTGTAATTATTACTCAACTTAATAAAAATTAATAAATTAAATTTAATTAATAAAAACATGTACTTTTAAAACAGGACAAAACTGTCACGTTTCACTCGGTTTATTGGTAAAATGGTTTTTGTTTGTTTATTTGCACTTACTCGAGTTATTTTGACCGTTGGAGGAGAGTGGAGTGAACAAGATGGAGCGAGCTGGAGGGAAGAGAGAACTGCTTACCAAGTGGAATCTTCTGTTTATACCGAAAGTTTTTATGACTGTTTATCAAAAACATTTTTTTTAGTTTTAATAAAAGGTAGGAAGGCGACCGAGTGGAGGAGTTGCAGGATGCCCCACTCAGTCTCTTCAGAAAACTGAAGCAGTCTCATCCGGCATTTGCCCTCCGCAAAATTGTCTTACTCAAGCAGCTCCTCCACTCGAGAAGCTTGGCTTTCTAGTAAACTTGGCTGACAATTCTAGCATTACTGTACATCATTTGATTTGCAGCATGTGAAGACTTGAAACTAAAATAATGACTGATTATTTAAAAATCAGTTGTTATACCATTTAATTACAGTGAAGAATGGACAAATTAGTTACGTGATATTGTTTTACTTAAAAAGGTATTTCCATCTAAATAAGTGATTATCAGTTTCCAGAAATCTGAACTCGTTTTAGTTGTAAAAATTTTCAAAACTAAAGAAAGCATTTGAGGCGGCTCCATGAAGACTGCGACTGGAAAATTGCGACTGCCAAGATTGCAACTCGAAAACTACGACTGCACAAGTTGCCACATACGAATATTGCGATGTAAGAAAATTTCGGCAACGAGGATTACGACGGTGGATATTGACGTAGTAATTTTATATTCGATAAGGCTTAATTTTATTTCATTTTCTTCCTCGTGAAACAGTTCAATATTTAATAATAATGCCAAAGTACCACTATTCAGGAATACCCGAATATTTTAGGCAAACTGGTCCGCTTCACGACGCATTATTCTACTGGAATACTAAGGCCTTACGTAAAGCATTAATACTGTTCATCCTTAATATTCATTGTAAAGAACATCTGCATTTATACCGATCTTTTATAAAATAATGTTGCTTGAATTTTAATTATTAGTTCAACTTTTTATAAACAATTAAAATGAAATAAACGTATCTCAAGGTTGCAGATTTGCTAATTACGGTATAAATAATTTTAATGTTGTTTTGCAAACAGGATTTAGGCATAAAAAAGTAATTGTTTTGAATGCGTTCATGACAAGTTTTTGCGATGCTTCAATGCCATCATTTCTTTACTTCAATCCTGTGGATATTTATAGTTGCATTAGATTGGTCAAGGCGGTTGTTATTGTTTTAGGGTAGTGTAAATTTATAGTTAGGGAGCTAGTGAAACTTTAGCTGGGTTTTAAATAAAAATGTGACAATATACATTTAAATTATATTTAGCGTTCCCATGAATAAATTTTATGCTATTACGACATATTTCAATTTACCCTTTTGAGTTTGGAAAAGTAATTCGATTTTTGGTAAAGAAAAGAAAATCTTTAAATTAAAATTGTAAATAAAGTACTTATATGTTGTTACGAACATGTATTTATTTATTTACGTACAAGGGGAACTCATGTTAAGGTAAGTTCTTCCCCAGGTTACATATTATTCATCCGTATAGTAATTCGCTACATAGTCAATACATGACATATTACAGACATCATCAGGTATTAGCATTTCATTAATTTGTTTAGCGTTACAATATTCAATTAATTTACTTTTTATCATATTTACATTAACAATGGATTTAATATCAGTCGGTAAGTTAAGCCAATATAAATTGCCTAAGAATCAAAGTGAATATTTACCTTTATCATCCATATTTATTGGGTGTACATATCGCCGTTGAAGATGCAACTTTAGAAATGTGCACAGGCTGTGCACGTCAACTTCAGAAATTCGCCAAGGCTGTGCATATCAACTTCAGAAATATGCATTGTGGGGCGAAATGAGGACATGGTATGCTTAGCCG
>JAHZMV010004170.1:0-11295 GCA_027743765.1 Coecobrya sp. COE2 | reverse complement strand
AAGGTTTTTCTGGCTCTCTTCAATCTCTTACCGTACCAGAGGCAAAATGTGCCAGTTTAAAAGATGAGTTTTTTTTCTATCTCGCTAATCAAAAATATACACATATTAGTATATCGTATATAATGCTGATATGTCTTTGCTGTACAAAAAATATTTTGCATGCAGACCTAGAATTAAAAGTTTGTTCAACATTTTTGAACATTCACTTCAATATAGTCATCATTATTATTACTTGCCAGCCACACAACTAATCCACCTAAATGGTGGATATAATGAATGACTTCACTTATTCACAGCACACAAGTTATTTTGTCATTATGTATAATCATGACCGCACAATATGCCAATTCTTTTTGTACACGTCGAGAACTTTTATTCATTTGTTTTTTATACAAAACAGTAATTGTGCTTTTAAAACAACTTTCTTGAATAAAAAGAATCATTGAATCATTCCAGGACATCACAGCATATTTGTGGATTTATATACGGTGAATACACAAGGCAAAGAAATTTTCTTGTTGTTTGGTATCTATCTTTGTAAACTGATACTGCATCGTAGACACAACACAATAAAATGTGTACAAGATATCTGTAATGTGTGTAAGCAAGCAAGTATTTCATGTAACATACAAGATTTTCATAAAATACGGTAAGCATTATTTCACTATTCATTTTCTTCATGCAAGAAAAATATAATTTCGCTCAATTGTACCTCTTCTTGAGTAATCACTTTGATAGTATCATCATATAACACAAGAGCCCTCATAACATTCAACTATGCATTTTATATATAAAGCGTAAAAAGTTTCCTTTCTTCGTCATCATAAGAAACTGTAATTGTAACGAATAAATTCTTTCTCCGTTTAGCGAACGTAAATTGAAATACCACGCAACTTTTTCTTCGGACATTTATAGGGGTGCAAAAAGGATAAGAATAACATACGATTGCCATCATTTTATTGAATGTTTGCGTGTATTATTTGTTTAGAACTCATACGAAGACTCAGTATGAAAGTTTTACGCATCTACTTTGTCTGTCTAATAAGCAGGATTCTTTTGTGTACTGTTTTCTATGTAACTGTAAAAAGAAGGGTAAAATATATTAGAAGATGATGATAGGGATGATCGTATCAAAATGAAAATGATGGTTTTATGATGATGGTGACGATGCGTTTATTATTATAGTTTGCTGTACTGGTAGTGGTCACTGGTCATGTATCTATTGTGTTTATCTTTTCTTTTAGAGAAAATCTAATATTATTAGAAATACTGCTGTTTTGTGAGTACTAGGTAGTGCAATAAGTGTTGAAGTACTTGGGTTTAGTAAGAGGAGAGATTTTGGGAGGGAATGAATAAGGATGATTTCTGTTCAAGTTGAAGCACATTGTTGTATATTTGAAGAGCCTATTACTTGGGCAAATGGGAAAAGGATTTTGTATTTTACTCAACCAGCAAACGGTGACGTGATACGTAGGAATATGGAAACATCTTCACAACATACATATGTATGCACCACAAAGTCAAATGCAAAGAAATTTTTGCTTGAGTACTTGGGTGGATTCCGCAACCGATTATTTGCTGACAGACTAAAAGGGATTTTTTCCTTCTTCCACTTCCATTTCTTTCTTTTTTCTCTCTAAGATTTTCATTCCTCCTTTTAGAGATGTTATTGGTGTACGCTTTTTCAACGGGTGCTCATGGGGAGTTGATGACACAATAAGAGCTGATGGGCACCCATCACACTCATAAAATAACCAAATGGATGAAAGGAAAGAAACCAGCAAAAATGAAGGTAAATATATACAGAGCAGTAATGGCTGGACGGATGACGGATACATACAGGCAGCCAATATGCCTACCGATATCCGTTTCACTTTTAGTATTTTAGTATATAATCGCCTTTCATATAATACATATTACGATGTATATGAGAATTTACTGCGCAGCGTTAGATGAGCAAAAATTTATAGTATTTGTTTCTGTGAGTCTCGAAGTGCTTTCTGTGTAATGACGAAAAAAACTCAATATTTCTTGTAAAAGATAGACTAAGAACTATACCGTACGCTCTCTCGGTGTGGAAGTGTAAGTGTGTAAATGCAATCCGTAGATTTTGTTAACCATCTATACGACCAGCATCCTCATACCTTTCTTTTCTTGGCAAGTTTGAGTTGAACAAAATGATAACATAAGAAAACGCAGTCTCAGATTTATCCTAAATTGTAGCTGATTTCTTTAACTTAAAAAGGAATTCTGCACTCTATTCCCCTTCTTAGCTGTTCGTTCTCATCATTATTATAACATCAACGTGCATTTTACTTTCACGATAATCATAATCGTGATCCTTACCGATTATAGCATAGAAGAAAAAAGCTTTCGTCTCTCCCGATGTAAGGATATGCGGTATACCTATAATAAATAATAGGGATGGTATATAATGTTTGTAATGTGTACATTTTTGCTAGAAACAAGAAAAAAGGTTGTACGCTAGACATCAAGTGTCTTGTTGAATATCATGGTTGTGAATCTGCATAGATAAATTATGAAAAGTATACAAAAAGCATATAAGTTATTTTACATGTTTTCCTACTTTCATGCGTAGTGTGTAGTGAATTAGCAATACTATTATCTCATGTATACATCTTAGTTTAGACAAGAGATGCAAGAATTCGCAACTAAAATAATGGTATCGCTGCCATATTCTGTAGTAATCATGTCCTACAATATTAAATGTTAAAATTTATATACCTACATGCATTATATATAAATATGATTCGTCTCCGATCTCAATGATTCCAGACCTAGCATCCTTGAAAGTGTTTACATAATTAGGTAATACAATAAATTTCCATGCATTTGGACAATCAATCATTTCGATAAGTTTATTGTAAAGCAATAAAGTCATAGCGTCGGACAATAACTGGGGAAGTTTCGTAGAAAGTATACATGATGATCTGCTTCTTTGACATTTAAAACATTGTCGGTAAATGAAGTATAAATTTGTTTCGGATTCTAAATGCAATGAATGATCTAAAAGAGAACATTTTCTTTTTTTAAATGTAGATTGGTAGCTAATATGTACGCTCTGGTACATATTACTGTATACACCATGATGCCTTTTTCAAATACATAATATTCAGGTATTTTTATGTTCAACACCACTTTTCTTACAGACAGTGCAAAACATTGATTTTTAAAAATCACGGTTACCATTGACCATTATGCTCAATTCGAGTCGTTCATGTGGCAGTAGTGAAGTGTATCTAAAATTCAATGCCCTGTGATTCTCTGATAGGCAAGCGTAACGACGGGCTCGATATACACTCAAGGTAGATGTATAAATGTATATAGAAGTTCATGAAGGCAACACGCAGATAAAAGGGAAGTCCTTAAGCATAATAATAAAAACGATAAAGAAGTGTTGAAATTACACGATTTGGAAGACCAAATGTCATAATTTTCTGACTAAATGATGTCATAGTCATGAAATCAAGGAGCTTTAACTTCACCACTTGACTTTTTTTATTGCACACACATAACAAAACATTTTACCTTAACACCTTTTAGTCCACTTCTCTTTCAGTATGAAGGAGGAAAAAGAAGCTCAACATTGCAGCTACCTATATAAAGGAAGGACTACCAAGACAAAAAAGCAGAA
The DNA here is from genome assembly GCA_027743765.1 of Coecobrya sp. COE2. Lineage (NCBI taxonomy): Eukaryota > Metazoa > Arthropoda > Collembola > Entomobryomorpha > Entomobryidae > Coecobrya > Coecobrya sp. COE2. The sequence goes on along the minus strand of JAHZMV010004170.1, from coordinate 7,640 downwards.
AAGTCAAATGAAATAAAAGTTTTTATGTGGTGCATCTATTGCATTGCTTCTTGTCTGTATAATACATTTTTACACTGTTTACTATTGTTATTATTGAGCTACAAAAGCACAATAACCACAATGAACTGCTACACATTTCTTCCACAAATCCAGCAAACACATCAGATCATACATAAAGCAAACCAACCAGTCAACAACATCATCATCTCACCACATCTCTCTAAAATACATTGAGTGCTGTGCGCTGTCACTTATTTGACACTTTTTCTATTCGTTTTCCCTTTTACTTCATCTTGTAATACTATAAAACTAAAGTCCAATTGCCTTCATTGAATAACATCACCGGAGCATCATCATGATCACAAAATCATCATCGTCATCATCCACATCCACATCCACAAAACCATCACAACATTGCTGCTGGATATGTACAAAGTACATATAATATTCACGTACGTTTGTAGTTCCTATCGCATCATCGTCATCATCATATCGTCAAACATTACTCGTACATTGTCATTCGGGTTTGGTTAAGAACTTTTCTTTGGCTATATCAACATCATTTGTCCATTTAGCCTTCGTGAAAATAGTGATAACACAGGTAAAACCTTTTCAAAACCTTTTGTTTGGCAGCTATAAAATGTGTCATTCAACAACCACTGCTAGCGCACCACTTTTCTTCCTTTATCCTTTCCGAACGTCTTTACCTCAGTACACTCAGACGTTAAGTCTAACAATACCACGATTGCAATGGGACTTCTTATGGAAAAAATGAATGGAATCACCTAAATTTTCATTGATTCAACTAACCTTGAGAAGATCGTTATTCGTACACCATTCCATCCAGAAGAACACATTTTTGATCACACTGCATATTTATCTACGCAGCAACCTTTACTCCAACACATCCATTTGTATTCATGTTTTATTTTACTTTGATTTACTTTTTCATTATTTAATATATGAGGCATATGTACATAAGACATACCTATGTAAAATATATTTGTGTAAACACATAATATTCTTGTCCCTGTTTTGTATGGCATTACATATGAATGAATTATTACTTCAGGTTGAAAGCAAAAAGATCAAAACACGCCGTATTATCCATAATGAACACCATATTTTTTTAATTTTCTGATTACAGGTATAAAAGGCCGTTGTAGTAGTGGTCACTTCCACTTCTATTAATTTGAGTAGGTATGTATATTTTAAGAAGTGATAGGCAATGGCGGTAGTTGTTGTAGTATGGTATGCAGCACTAAACGATTTCATTCACTATTTAGCACTCCATAAAATAATGTCAGAGCCCATTTTCAGAGAGATCTCTTAGAAAATCTGGGTTTATTTTATGCGAAACTGGGACTACTATTGATGTCTTGTATGCATTCTTTTCTCAAGTCGTAAATGCCATCAACTAAAGTGGGAAAATGACTTTTATGCGGTTTTCGCTTTTTACTATTATTGTGGATACTTTTAAACAACTGTTATTATCCACATCAACATATACCATGTGCATTTCGCAGTGCATTGTAGAGCCTCGTTGGTTAGTTTGTATGTGTGGTTTGAGTGAAATGCATATGAAACGTGTTTGGATAGTGAGAATGAATGAATGAATCTGAAAAGTTATGATTATTTAAGCTGTAATGACTATGACAATTGGATATCTCTTGACGTGACATGCTTTTGTTTTAAATAAATAAGCGCCAGTTTACAAACAGTTCATCATTTCGATTCATCATAAATTTTACTTTTACCTCTCTGCAAAATAAAAGTTTATATAAAATGTGACAGATTGTAATTTCTATATCACTTTCGTGCTGCAGTTACGATTTTTAATTTGCCGACCTTGGCGCATCTATAATTTTAACTAAAAGTTTACTTGTTTTTTATAATTTCTGCTATTCAATTAGAAAACTAAAAGTACATTAAATTGCAAATGAAGCAGTCGAATTCAGATCATGTTATATAATATGTATAATGTATGTATGATGCCAATAGAAATGTGCATACAAAGTTACTCTAACGATGATGATCATTTTATCATCACAACCGTTCCCTGAAATACGTTTTTTAAGTTTCTCTTCAAAAACAAGTTTGGAGCAGCTAGCAAGGGAGGAACTGCTTTTGAGACACATAATGGAGTCCATATATGTAGTGAGGCAGTAACATTTATCCGCATTGGCCTCAAGTGGTGCATGTCCAGAGTAAAAGGAGCAGCTCAATGGTGGCTGCCTGCTGGCCCAACTGTTTAGAGCTAGTGAATTCTTTCCTCCATGCATTTCATCTTTAAATATCGTTGACTACTACTACTGACCAAATAGTAATACATATTCCATTCGAATATTTATTATCATAAGTTGCAACATTTTATTAAAATGCTTCATTTACTCAACAGCCCTGATACTTGCATCAAAATGTTTGCAAATCAAATACTTTCATAAACATTCATACAGATTACAACAATAATTATTAGTAGTTTTACTGGATATACAGAGATAATCCTGCTGAATTGATCGCAGTGTAATGTTTGCTCAAAAGTTATAAAATTCTAGCAGGGAATAAAAGATAAAGTAAATCTACACTTTTTATAGAAAATTATTGCAAAGATTTTGTTAGAAAAACATCATCATGAAAAAAAGATTTTTGGAAGAATGTGTGTACATTGTACACACAAGTAGAATGCGAGAAGGTTTTGTTAGGAAGCAATCTAGCTGATAGTGCTGTTGGGTTCTGCTGGTGGCGTTGGAAGAAGAAATAATCGATAAAAAGGAATCCCACCTGCGCATAACCGCTTTCACTGAAGGCTGGCGACTTGCATTATTGTATTTTACTTCCCACATCACTACATTACTATTCCAATATTTAGTAGTGCGGGTAAGAGTTGGTAGCAGTTTCCAGCTCTGGTTGCATGATCGCTATCTTGAACACATGAAATGTTTGCTTGAAAAATTTACTTAAAAACCGTCAAACATAATAATATAATTGTCTGAATTGTTACAACGATAACAAAATGCAGCTTTTTCAATGTAAAATCATTAACCCCGTCACTACACTTCATATTCCTAAATACCAATGACAAGAAATCTCTTCAGTTCAGTTGGTATGCTACTACTTACTACGTAAAGTACGTTCTCCTATAATCCGCACGAGTGTATTATTTATGACGATGATGCATTGCACTCACATAAGTTTTATCACGGTTGATCATCCTATTTTCCATATAAAGAAGAGACAGATGAGAAAATGACACTATATGATAACGTACGCTAACCAAGTGACCAAGAATATCAAGATTAATAAAAATGGTACTTGGATATAAAATACCAGGTTTAATACACACGAGATTTGTTCTACGCTAAGAGAAGAAGTATGCGGTTCCAAATCTAACTACAAACTTATTGGAAGGTCCAAACTTTTTTTGTCAGCGCACAACATTCTTTTTTAACGAGTTGTGTCCTTACGGGTTGTTTGCTTCGCTATTATTGTCCACGAAAGAGAAGAAGAGCAAATGCACAACAACGGCAGAAACAAGTTGTTTGTTATACAGTTTTTTTACCATGATCAAGATTAGTATAATTTGAACTAGTACATGATATAAAGTATTACAGCAGGTTCATCCTTAGTTTCATATAATACAAACCTCTTCTTTTTAATAATAGAGCATTATCCTATACTTCTATCTCTACTTGGCTGCATATATACATATGTTCTTTATGCCAGCTCAATAAGAAAACCTTGCGTTCTTCTGTTGACGACAATGGGCATCAAACAGGAACCACTAGACAAAGCAAGTACACAAGATAAACACTATACGGAGAGTTACGCTTTTACGGTGCAGTGCAACATACCTTTTATTATTTTTTAAGGATGAAGAATAGAATGATGTGCATTTTAGGCTTGTTTTTCAACTGGTTCACATGGAGAAGCTCCAAAGCAGCCAAGTAGGTATTTGAATTTAGCAGGCAGAAAACACATTGCTTTTGATATTAAAAATCTCAAAGAAGAGAAGCAGCAACTTTTGAATATTGCAGCCTGCCTGAGTTTGGTTGACACTTGAGAAAGAATTTTGAATGTCCAAATAAAGCTCTGTGAGCTAGCTAAGGGTTTTTAACACTAAGTTACTAACAAACATGGAATATTTTTGCAATTTAATGAGACAGCAATTCAATAACGTGTACCTGTTGTGCTAGTTACTAACCAAAATTAAATAGATGACTAATTTCAATGATGAGTAGCTGTAACCGAAACTTAACTAACAAGGAAACACTTAAGTAGTCCTCTAATACCAGAAAATTACGTAATCAGTTTTCTAATCTGTATTTGACAGTATGCGTATATCTTGCCATGAGAAAATCAAGGGTGGAAGTTAGTGTGGTAAGATATAGCTTGATAATAATAAACGTGTGAGTTAGTACATGCAGAAAGTCAATGACAACCAGTTCATTCAATTTTGATAATTATAATCATGACAAATCGCCATTTGACAATCAAATCATGGTAAAAATCATTTTTGTAAACTCGATAAGCTACCATAAAAGTTACACAAGCATTTATGTACACATATTATACATATGCACGTTAGGTAAGCACATACTTTAAAAAAATCAAAACACAAAAATGGCTTACCTGTGTATTATGAAGACTTTAATTCAACAACGACTTGCAGGATTATTAGTATTCATGGACACTTATATTTCCGGGTGAGCTTTTTCGACTCATTCGTGCAGTTTCTCCTGAAACATTTTGTCTTCCACTGCAATTTTATCTTCACCGCTCCCAGATCTCTTTTTTCTACCATAACCTTTCCGTTGTTCATGCCAAAATTTATTAAGTGTATTCTATCCCGCTCATCTTTCCCGTCATGCACGGCTGGATTCCACATTTTGTTCGGAGTAATATTACTCCAGCACCGAGCCATTGTAATCCTCTAGAAATGCATAAGTACAGTAGAGCAATGGCGAACAGTGATATTCTCAAGCGAAAGTCACCAAAAAGCTCCATAATATTTATATTATAATGCATATGTAACAGTATTTTACATAGGTATTATTATTATTCTTGTAGTTTCAACAGCAGCCGTGTCGGTCCGCACCTGTTACAAAAACACATGAAAACGCATTCATGCTTTAATGTTATTAAAGGAAGAAGGGAAAAGTAATAATAAAAAGCAATCCAAATCCAATTATAAATTAAAGGGAATTATTATTCGGAGGCGGCTCAGTGGGCGGGTTGAATGTGTGCAAGCTTTCAAAATTCTAAAACTTAATTCCTGCTCCCCTCTTCTCCTTGCTCTCTCTCTCTTTCTTTCTTTCATTTTCTTTTCCATTTCGTTCTATTCCATTTTCTCTACATCTCACATTAGTCCAGCCACTCACATCTCACTAGATTTTCTTACATCCTTCGGCTTACGCCTCTACTCTGCATCTTGCATTATTTCACCAAAAAAGAAAATGATTACAATGTGAATAAAATTGAGATGAATATGTATGTATATAGGACTTTTAAAGTTTTTACTAAACTGCATCGCATATCTTTAAGAACACCCCCAAATATCGAGATTTTTAATCTGGAAATGTATTTACGTGTAAACCAAAACCAACAATGAGAAAATGCGCATGAAAAAATAGTATATAGTATGCGAAATACAAAATCCTAGGAAAACATGACCCGTGATAACCCCTAACAGGTTTTTCGGGTGTTGCAAAACTTTAAGAACATTTTCGGAAGTGTAGGATTTTTTAAAATATTGGACCAAATTTAAGGTGACATAATTGCATATTATAACATCTTTATTATAAATGTCTGCTAATTAAGTTTATTGTAGTCTTTTAGTCATTTGGCGGAATAAGTTGCCATTTCCGGTATGGGTCACGGGCGAAGACTTACTGTCGTTCAGCGTTGAAAAATTAAAGCATTTTGGGAACAAGACTTGGGTTATCGGGCAATTGGGAGGAAAATTGATCGACCAACATGTGTCGTGGTTAATTTCTCAAAGAACACTGTAAAGTACGGGAATACGAATCCGGGAGGGTGGTCTTGTAAGCTTTCTTATCGAGCTCGTCGTCGCATTCTCCTGCCCGCTAGCAACAAAATCACTTACATTTCCAAAATTATGGAAGAACTAAGGTTAGTGATCCACAATTCAACTATGCACCGTGTCCTTCTGCGGTCTCCTGCCATTGCCTATGCCAAAATGAATAAGGGCTTAATGCATAAACTTGTTCACCAGATGAAACGTAAGGAATGGGTCTTGAAAAAGTTGGATTATGGGGGAAAATGGCACATGGTCATCTTCACAAATGCAAAAAGGTCAATCTTGATGGGCCCGACGGATTTGTGCCTTATTGGCACCATTTTCGCAAAGAATAGCTTATCCACACGAAGAGGGCGATGAGGAGCGGTGGTGTCATGATTTGGAGAGGAATTTGCTTCAGAGGAAGTACTCGGATTCACTTTGTTGAAGGCACTCTTGACTGGGTAAAGTACCAGAGGATACTGGAAATTAAGTTGCTACCGTTTGGACCTAAAATCTGGGGTCGCGGGTGAATCTTGCAGCAGGATAACACGCGTTCCCACGTTGCAAAGCAACCATAAAGTTCCTCGGACATAAGAAAGTCCGAGTTTTGGACTGGTCAGCGTACTCCCGAAATTGAACCCCATGGAAAACATGTTTGGAATACTATGAAGGAAGGTTTACGACGGTGGGGCAAAAATTGTCGACAATTTGAGCGACCTAAAGACTGCCATTGAGTTTGCATTGCGTACTATTCCACTTTCCACCTTACAAAACCTCCTAAAGTGTATGCCAGCGAGCGTTTCGAATATTTATTCACTTAATGGAAGTTTCTTGACTACTGATATTATTCGTGTTCATCATTAATGGTCAGTTGGTTGTATTTTAGTCATGTAAAATAAATATTTCCAAGTCTGTTCTTAAAGTTTTGCAACACCCGAAAAACCCGTTAGGGGTTATCACGGGTCATGTTTACCTAGGATTTTGTATTTCGCATACTAAATACTATTTTTTCAGGCGCATTTTCTCATTGTTGGTTTTAGTTTACACGTAAATACGTTTCCAGATTAAAAATCGCGATATTTGGGGGTGTTCTTAAAGATATGCGATGCAGTTTATGTAAATACATTTTTATATATGCACCACGGTTTTTCGTTTAAAAATATTAGTAGTTATATAAAGGAAAGATACATTTCAAATTCATACTAGGACGTTTATAATTATAATACAACGCGAAAGCATATAACTCAATGCCAATGTTGTCATGTTCAGCCAGACATTATTACAGCGATTAACTATTAAATATCCCAAAGTTTGTCTCCCCATCCGCTTTTCTCTTTGGGATTTTGATTGTGCACAAACTCTTACATTCTCTCTCTCATGAATGCTTTAGTCTTAATGAATACATAAAAGCTCTTGCATAGCATCTTTCAGTCACCATTTATCATCATCATATCTACATCAGGGCAATTGTCTCCTATCCATCATAGCACAAGATAAAGTAATAGAGCCTATGAAAGGGAGAGGAAATTGTGCTCACCAGACAATTTTTGTCGCTCTCTTTATTTAGTGACTGATACACAAACAATACAACCTTCGTTAAAACTTGCGTATTGTGAAACGA
>JAHZMV010004169.1:0-12689 GCA_027743765.1 Coecobrya sp. COE2 | reverse complement strand
GAGGATGTTAAACTAAATCTTTTATTGATTTGCCAATACCTTTATATGTTCTGGAGCATGGGAGAGAGTATAACCTATGATGTTAGCATAGAAGGTGAGGCGTATTGAAAAGGCTACCGAACGCAAAATGTTTCCACGTGCAAAACAAGCGTTAAATAATCAGATGATATAACGTAAAGCGAATAAAATTAAACGGTTAGTTTAAGATGATGGCTCAAGGGTCAACATCCTCTTAAATCAGTATGTCTACAATATATCTGACGTTTTAAGTAGGAAGCACATCCTCAAAAAGTGCCTAAATTTATTTTATTGGGTTATCGTTCACAAACAGGTTTCCCGTCAACTTTTTGTCATGATATTACCGAAATTACCATAAAAAATTTCTAATGCAATTGTATTGAAATCGAAAAAATTCCACAAAATATTAACAAAAATATATATAGTTTAATTGGTTTTGCCATCTAATTTCTGAAATTTGTGCAACCTATATAAGGCTTCCTGTGTAAACAAGAAAAATCCAGGGATACATTGTACCCGCTTCTAGGTGGTAGGCATAACCAAACACTTACCTCCGAACAAGACTAATTTACTCAACTTAGAAAACGAAAAGTGTTTCCCATTTGTGTCTACTACTTACAGACACATCATCCAATAACTACACCATAGCCACCGAGAATCTTTCCTGTCCAGGACAAAAATCAATAGCAAAAACCCTACTTTCAAAAGACCGACTATTCAAAAGTAACTATTAGCTTCCACAGAACACCCAAACATAAAATTACATAAAGTTTTCTTATGAACCCCGGTGAGTTTTATCATATTATATAATTTATCCGGAGAAAATAATACACTCTAGCGTATTATTCAAATTATGTAAGTAAACCAAAATGGCTACGGTGTTATTTTGGACAGCGTTCAAATTGAACAACGAACTATTTTCTAAACGCCTATATTCTCATCCCGTGTCGATGGACATTCCCCAACAAAAGTTTCATGTGGAAAAAAATTGGAAAAAATTAGTGCCATTTTATTTCTCGTTTCTGCCACAGATTTCTCTCTGGATATGTGCTTTCTCAGTGTGTTATGAGCATTTAGTTAATGACTCCGGATCTGTAAAACTTTTTCACTTTCTGTTCAATCTTATTATTTTATGTGGCGCAAATCTTGTTATTGGGGTAAATCTAGTAATGCTCATACACGGAGAGGAAGTATTCGAGGTATTCTTTAACACACTATTTAAATTGGACAAAATGGAGTGGAGAGGAACACAATCCAATAAGGTTTCTAAGAATGCCTCCACAAAAGTTCTCATTCTCAAAGGTAAGCTAATCAACTCAATGGAAAAGATAACATTGAAGAAGCAGATGACAACATGATTTACATTTTAATTTGCAGAGTTGAAAAAAATCTTGCGTAAAGATCCAACAGCAGATATTCTTGGCCTGTCATTGATCGGTCTAGTCCTGGGATACTTCATCACTGCAACATTTGGACTTCCCATGGTTCTCACAAACTTGGATGCATTTGGCTTTGTCCTAACTAAATTGTTTGGACATTCATCGGACTACCGAATTCCGATATTCATCCTTAGGCTGTGTATGGCCAACTGGTTTGTTATTGAGGGATGCCGTTCACTAGCATTGCTATTCTTACCCTTCCTTGCATCCTTCAATATAATATTGTTCCGACTTAGGAATATTGAGACCCTATCCCCAAATGGAAAATCGGTAAGGTTGTATATACAACTGCGATGCGTTTGTCAAATGGGAATGACTGGAGTCAGAATTCTCTCAGGTTTGCTTGTCGCTACGGGATTCGTCATGATGGCTCTTGGTAACTGGGTTATATTTATGGGATGGCGAATGTTTCCTTTGCCTTTGTATACTGTTGGTTCCTTGATCACCGTGAATGAGTACATTATATTCTTTCAGACGGTGCCAATTATTTGTCAGACGTACACATTCAGTAAAAATATTACGAGGGTATTGTGGCACGAACGGGCATTGCCATATTGGCAATCAACCCTGAAATCTGACAACGTTTTGCGTTGCTTCGAATATAAGGTTTGGAAACGCCAAGTGGACTCCCAGATGCCAGTATCATTTTACTACGGCACGGCTCGGTTTGATGCAGAATCCACAATCAACTTTTTGGAGAATATGAAGGAGAACACGGTAAGCTTAATTCTGCTTTGTAATTAGGTAGTCATGTAATATTTTCCTGTAAATATATAAATATTAAAATTAGTTTAGCATATGGCATGGAAGTGAGATATTAAGTGTGGCTAATATAAAAACGAGCAGCAATTTGCAAGTATGTAAATGTAAAATGGGTAATTTAATAATATCTGTTGTGTATGTTTGAACCTGTCACGAGAAACTAAATAAGAAATGTCATTATTACACATATTGTAGTGACATGGTAGTGGAAATATTTTATTCCGGCCAATATTTGTTGTATTGATGAAGTACAAATCATTTATAACTGCAATGATACATTAATTCATACAAATATACCTATTAATTTTTTTGAAGTTTGGATGTTAGTCCTTATGTTCACTACATTCAGTCTATACTCAGGCACCCATTATTGGGGCCCACGAAAGGCCCCGAAAATGTTGCACAGAGCCAAAAAATAGGGCCTAGGTTGTACTTTTTGCCCCAAGGGCCCCATGTGTGGGGCATTTGAAAGCCAATTGATGTTAATTACTCAAAATAATTAGAGTAACAAAAATTGTAAGGAGTAACAGGAATTAAAAATCAAAATTATGAAATTGGTGGAAAATAAAAAAATTTGGACCTTGACAAATTTAATTTTTACCGTTGCATTTTGGAGCAATTGATTTTTAAAGATAAATATTTGAAAAAAATGCTAGATGGCATATGAGTGAATTAAAAAACAGGAACTAATCATGTAAATTAGTAATAGAACATGTAGTATTTTACCCATATGCATGACACAAATTTATCCAAGGCCTATGTCACATGTACATTTTTTATTCATTAATCTTTAAAAATCAATTACATCAAAATGCTACGATGAAATTTAATTTTTCCACATTCAAACACTTTCATATTCCACCAATTCCACCAATTTCATAGTTTTCATTTTTAATTACCGCTACTCCTTCAGAATTTTTGTTGCGCTAATTATTGTGAGTAATTAACTTTAATTGATTTTCAAATGCCCCAAAATTGGGCCTTTGGGGCAAAAAGTACAACCTAGGCCCCATTTTTAAGGCCTTCCGCGGGCCCCAATAATGGGGCCTGAATATAGACTGATATAATATAAAAACCATTTAACTATTTAACATTTTCAGATATATAGAGATACTGTATTAGTGAATAACACAACTAGGTCATGTCTATAGGTCCGCTTTTAGTAATAATTTTCTAGTGTTAATTCTACTTTTGTAATTTGTATTTAAACTTTAGTGTTGTGAAGTTATTCAAGTATAGTAATTAAGCATACATATGCACTTTGTAAGGTAGTTTTTATATTAACAAAAATTTCTATCCACTAAAATATATTATATCGTTTTAATCACAATTTATTTGAGAATCTTGTTTAATTTTAAGTAATTATTGAATATATATTTTAATTTATTGTAAAAACCATCAACGGCTGATTGACATGGCAACAGCAGGTAATTCCTTAAAACATTATTCAATTTATAGTAAGCAAAGGAACCATAATGAATTATTTAAATGTGTTGTATACAAACACTATAAACGCACTTTTACTGATTAAAGTGTAAATGCTGGAATGCTGGCGGTGTAATTCCCTAAAACATTATTCAATTTATAGTAAGCAAAGGAACCATAATGAATTATTTAAATGTGTTGTATACAAACACTATAAACGCACTTTTACTGATTAAAGTGTAAATCCTGGAATGCTGGCGGGTGGTGTGGCTCAGAAATATGTGTAAATTGTATCTACGATTTAATCAGTACATAGATTTGATTTGATTGTACATTGCAGTTGAAAACTCGAAATACTTAAATACTTACAATATTACCTTCATTTATTTTCGCTGAAATCTTTAGCATGAAACTATGTGGAAGATAAGTTGACAGGATACGCCACGCGGGGGAAATTTCGTAGAGGGAAATGTGGCTGGCGGAAAGTCGAAGGGGGTAAATATCATGGGGTAATTGTGCTGGGGGGAAGTAGCCTGATAGGATAGGATATATCCGCTTGCTCTGGTGAAGACGAAAACGCTTATTACAAATCCTTCGGTCTTGATTTATGCCACTGTGACAATAAGGCATACGATAAATGCAAGGTCATTTCTCAATTACATTGGAACAGACGGAATATATTCAAAACACTATTATATAAAACCGAATATTCCAAATCGTTCAACCTAGTGCGCCCGTCAGAACATACATTTTCAAATTCAATTTTTCACCCATTTGCTAAATACCAATATGGATTACATTACCGCGGATCCTTGGTTAACCACGTTGCAAATACAGGCTTATAAAATATTCGAAAAAACTTACGATCGATTACCAGGTCTCACTGTGAATACAATATTAGATCATAACGACATACCTCATTACTCACCCTATAAACCAAATTGGGCAACATCGCTAATCCATTTGTATTATTTTAGCACGAACATCTTGTTTGGGTTTCCTATTCTCAGTGTCATTCTTGGTTCATCCAAATTACCTGTGGGTTACGAGATAATAAACCTGGCAATTATTTTACTAACTTTATCAACAACAAGTGTAACCTCTGTAATCAGACAGGAAATGACAAATAATGGTCAACAGTTCTCTGGCTGGTGGTAAGCTGTCTGAATGTATTGCCAAAAAATCATTATATTTATATTTGTCAATGGTTTTGTTGGTGGATTAGGATTGGCTTTATTTCTAATGCATACAATGACAATTGCCAGAACTCAGTGCATGGTTCTTATTCGGTTGGCAGTAGGAGGATATTCTAGACTGTATGGTTTGAAAAGGATCGGGGAGAATCATACGTTGGGAGGAATCGTTTGTAGAACTTGGTGGGCACAACGGCCATTACCGATTAATTGCGGGGAACACTTTGCGTTTAGCAAGGGTGCCGTAATGAATTATTTAAGTGTATTGAATACAAGCATTACTAATGCACTTTTGCTGATTAAATCACAAACATTTGGAGGTTGGTGGATGGTGAGGCTAATAAATAACTGTGAATTGAATCGACGTTGTAATGAGTATGATTTTAGTTAGGTGTGTCAGACTTAGAATGGGCGAGATAATGAATTCCATGTTTCTCCCACAAACATTAATGGATTTTTATGATTTTTATACAAGACATTGGCAACATTAAGCTGGCATAGTGTACCGAGTTTCGAGAATTTACAGTCTCATATATAAGAGTTCTGCCCAAATAATTTTACTTATGACTTCATGAAGAAGCTACGTCAAGCTGTGCTATTGACGGAACCATCGTTTTAAAGCGGTCTCTACAAATAGCCTGCCTTTGATGCATGATGCGATTGATAAAGAAAATATCTACGTATTGCACCTAGAACAAATCTCACTGCTATTCCTAATACTTCATATTATCTATATTATTATTATCATATTATTTTCGCGTAAGGAAATATCGACTGGCATTCTCATATGCATCAAATTAAATACAAACGCATCCCTGCCAGAATAATTTGAAGAAATTGCTCATTAATTAACTATTTCTTTCCAAAATTAAAACTTATTTACCAAGATACTTATTACCTTTGCATGCATAGAATACCTCAATATTGTTCTCAATGTGCGCTTCAGGAGGGCAGCCAGAAATCTGGCCAGGAGGGAGTTACGTGATACCGATGATGTTAAACCTTCCATGGTAAATCTGGTCCCCAGAAGGGGGCTATACCCCCAGCCCCCCTTCCCTGCGCCACTGGTCCGCTTATACATAATCTGAAGGTATACCAAACAGGAACGTAACAGCAATATATAGCAACTGTTTTGTATAACTATCCATATGAATTTTACAACCCTTACACACATACTACATCAGAAGCAATAATGACACCGTTTTTTCTAAAAGGAAGTGTAGTATTACAAGAGCTGTTCCCTGTTCGTAATAGTTTACGCTTCCAAATCGAATCCTGATATCTTGACAGGCTACAATTGAACGCGAATACTCTTTGCAATAATTCAACCGATCCTGGCCCGTTTTGGGATTACCTAGCATTAACTTCTGTTTCACTCTTACGCTTAGTTTATTAGCTGATCCAGGAAACGAATATCCCAATCCCATAAAAATATACGTGTTGACAGCCATGTAGACACTCAAAGCAATTTCCGGGGGCTTTGCAGTAGATCGTACACTGTGGTCAAGTGTCAGACTGGAAAACAAAATGTTCATTGTCATCAAAATGATCTGAAATGGGAGTGCCAACCGTTGCTCGAAACAGTCGTTGATTAGAACACTGTACACATTCAACTCACGGTATCGTCTCAGTAGTACCTTTGCGGTGTTTCCATCTTTCCGATCCTTCGACTTGCACTGCTTCTGTAAGCAGTGGACCATTTCGCAAATTGCAACATAACTGAGAAACATCCCGTCAAATAATACAAAGCAACCCAATAAACCCACATGAGAAATATCCCAAATCTCATATATTCGTAACAGTATGCGCAAAGTAAGGGATATGAACTTGCAGTTTGGTTCAAGATATGCGGAAATAGTTGGGTTGATCGGGTCAAGGTTAGTCATCAGTAATACCGGAGTGTACATAAACATAATGCTAATTCCAAAAACCGGTGTGATGAAGGTAATCAGCATCACAGGGAAGGAAGATTTTACTGAGGGTTCCTTGCAGAGTGAGTTGAGAACAAATACAAATTCTTGATATTGCAGACAAGTGAAGGATAGGACAAAATAATGAGTTGTTATTTTGCTTAAGAGTATTGTGACCCTAATCAGGTCATTTCCATTCAATTGGCATGTCTCTTTGCAGATTTGCTTAGCCAGTAGCGTACCTTGGATTAAAACGTATATTAGGTGAAACCATTTTGCACATTTTAAATTATTCAAGACTTTTGTATTGTGATCAAAAGTAATCCCGCCTTCGGATGGACCAGCGAGAAATAATTTAATGTTTCCGGGAATGTGAGACATAATTCTTAGATAAGATCGAATTGCTGAGTTTAGAGATAGTTTTCCTAATATTTTGTTAATTTGGGTCATTTTGGCGTGGAAGTTGTAAATTAATGTGCGTATTGAACTCTTTTGCGTTTGGGGTGAAGTCGACTACGTAAGTTTTTTTTTAAAAAGTAATAAGTAATAGCGATAATATTAAATTTAGATCATACGGGTTACGTATTACAGTATACACTGGAGCGCTGACGATATAATTTCAAATAAATTTTAATTATATTTAAACGTAATATTAACTAGAGTTTAAAGTTACGACGCATGAAAATTAATTAAATTTACTGCCTGTTAATTTACTAGAAACTTGTTCTATTCCGTTCCTACCTTGTCACCTTATATAAATTAAATTAATAATTATTACACTTACGGGACCAATCCTAACATTAATATATGAAATACACATAGCATGTGTTATGTGGGACAGTGTCTGAAAATTAATTTGTTACGAAAGGTTTTCTTATCCAAGCTCACGTTTTAAGGCGACAGCATAAAAGTCAAAGATAAACAGATGTGCTTTTTTATTGGATACTGCATACACAACCACAATACCTTACTGTGTGTAAATACGTTTCATACTAGCTCCCTCAGACGATCCATTTGCAGTGAAGGTTTAGCGACATTTACTTTTCTTGGATGTACTAATTAGAATGTCGTGATTCTAATTCTCTTTACTCTGTTTCTTAAAAGTGCGTGTAAGTTAATATCTCGCCGCTTTTGTTAGCGATGATTTCATGCCAAATTTTGAAATACCTACTAGTGTATTTGTCATGAAATCATCTCTGAAACAGGTTCAATCCGACGAATGGAAATTTCGGCTCAAGATACGTAGAGATACCAGGATTCACTGGATCAAGGTTAGTCATCAACAAAACTAAAGTGTATATGGCAATGCCTAAAATAGTAGCAGGCGGTGTGTTAACAACGATTAACTTTACCAGAATCGAAGAATGTACCGATGGAAGATTGAAGATGAAATTTAAGAGAAACACAAATTCTCCGCTCTTCTGTCTGATTTATAGTCTAGAATATACTATAGTGATGGGATAATGCGATTACAAACAAAATGTTTATCCGAATTATGTCACTTCCATTGAGTTTATAATCTTTTCGTTGAAATTCCTGAGCGATTAAGATACCTCTACCAAATGCAAATACGGTATGCAGTCTCTGCAAAATCTTTAGAGTATTCAATATACCCAATTTTTTGTTCAAAAGAACGACGTCAGTTTTGAACGAACTGCAGAGAAATATTGTCAGGTTTCCTGGAATCAGATACAATATTTTCAGGTGAAAATGTATTGCGGCGGTTGGCGAAATGCTTTGGAATAATTTATTTGGTGCGGTATTTTATAATTTATTATTGATACGACGGAACTGTACTGCAAACTCTGTATAGTAATTTTTTACTATTGTGGGCAACAATATGCTTGAGTATATTAAATGCGTTTATTTAAATGTCGTGACCACTCCGGTTTTGGTTTACGTGCACGAATGGATATATTTGGTATAAGTCGCAAAGAGCCATATGTAATACTTGCTTTATTTTAATTTATCTACATAGCTTTTGAGAAATATAATTAGATATTTAAAATTGCTTATGGTGAATAACAATTTGCCCTGTTCATGTTTGGATGGAATGATATTTTTCACATATGCCTAAAACGTGACAGTTTGAGTAATTAATTTGGGTTTCGTCTCATAAGTTTGTAATTAAGTTTTTAGTTTGCTTGTTGATATAGGCTAATATGTTATTACACGTGAGTAGTATTTGGCAAAACCTGACGAATCAATTTAACTGAAGCGTTTAATATATCGAATAAATCAATATAAATAAGGGTTAATAAATTCATAATAAAGTATATTATTCAATCGGTAGGTAACTTTTTTAATTTAGCTGTATACTATAATTCGGATTAATTAATGCAAGTTCTATATGTGGTGTCCTCCTCCTGCCGTTTGCCAGTTTTATTTCTAATGACTGTCGGACATTTTTTAATTTTTCCAACAAGCCTCTGCTGCGTTTAGGCAAGTGTGTACGGTATTATGCAACCATAAACACCTGGAATATTATTGTTATTATTACTTCGTCGTCAAATTTAATTTTCCGGCTAAGGATGCATCTTGAAAGCTGCAGATTGGCAACATGGCTGAAAATTGCTGAAACTAAGTAGGTTTATTTAACTTTGCATGAGGAATGCATAAAAAATAGTGTAAGTATGGCTGGCACGTTATGAGTTTTTTAATTACCTTTCTCTCTCAAACCTTCTAAACGACTTGGAATCAGGTTTAAGACGGATGCCAGAAATAATATTGCTTAAAGTAAAGATATCTGGTTTATTATTTAATGCAAGTCTTATCCAATATTTTGTTTTTTACATATGTTTAGTATAATCCTAATTTTTATGACGCCGTAAATGTGAACACATAAACAGTGTGGATTTAATCTAGGTTCCCTAAAGCACTATCTAGTTTACATAAGTTGATGCACCTTAACAATTTAGTTTTAGTTTCTTTAATTCGTTTGATTGGTGTTAGATTTACATGAGTTTTCTAAAAAATGAACCTTCTACGTCCAGAAAATACTTAATGATAAAACATGTTTATGCATCATATTACTGAACACACACCATGACAACTTGCACTCAGACTTGAATATTTACTTGGGTAAAACTCTAATTTGCACAACGAAATTTCTTCTATCCTTTCTATTCTTTAGTTTACCTGGGATTATATGAACGCAAAATTTACAAAGTGGAGATACCATAATAGTTTTTAAAAAGTGATAAATATTCTTCATAAATTCCAATCCAAAAGCTGCAATACCTACCAAATGGCCGATTCCAAGAACACAAAATATGACGAGAATGTTGCTTTTCATGGTGGCACTCTTAGGTTGCTCCGCATCCTTTTCTGAAGCGGATGGCAAAATAAAATTACTTTTTCCTACACGTTCCAGTAGACCCGACGTTCCTAGTCCCTTCAATCGATTCAAAATATATGGGTGAACCCATCCCTTCAGAACAAAGTGGTAGCTTATTCTGTGCAAGGTTTCCTTCCCAACAAACACAAATTGATTACCCATATTTTTCAGTCGTTTGGCAAAATCAACAGTTATAATTTCAGGAACAATCAATGCTGTTCTATTGCAGCTTGCGATGTTTTCGAAAAGAAAATGATCTTGAAGCTTTTCAAATATCGGCCCCAATTGGTTCTTTGGCATTGAACTATTCCATTGGCTATAAGCATTTTTAAGTATTTGCATAGTTTTGTCATGTACCTTGCTATGTTTCTTCACAATATCTCTTGCCTTCTTGTGAATTGAAAAAAACGTTTGTCCTGTGTCACGATAATAATTATAAATTTCAGAGTGTAGATAGTCAACGTAACGGCGTGTAAAAGAAGCTATGGTGTGATTCGGCTCAAAAGCATTACTATATCTTGTCCAATTAACTTTAAGGACAAATGATGCAATGGGAGAATATTTATCTGATTGAATTCTAGTGTAAATTTCAAAGGATCCTTCTATTAACTGGTCCACCCAATGAATTGGAGTAATTCTTCTTGGGGCGATCATTTCATACACATTTTCATGTCTGTACGCATTGCTGATTACTATTGCACCAACTAACAGCCCACCAATCAGCCACTTTAGAGACGGAACTTGTACCTGTGACATTGTTAACGGATCACCTTGTTCCAAAAGAGTAACAATTGGTTGAAGGAATGTATTCGATGACTGAATACCAGACAAATCAAACCAACTTGATAACTCACTAGCCTTTGTTTCAGAATGTGTAATTTTTCTACTCCATTTTTCCAAATAAAATGAGCATATGGGTATCAAAATCATTATAATCAAAATTATTGCCATCCATACACTTGTATTAAATATTACGAATAGTTGGTCAAATGGCAGTGCATCAAGTGGCGGCTTTCCGCAGCTAACAAACCGAAGAGATTTCAACGGAGTGTCTATCTGTTGAGCGTACGGAAAAATGACTCGATTCGATCTCACCAACAAGGTTGTTCTGAATCCGTAAATTTCCTCTGGTAAGTTTTTTGCTAGTATCGCTCTGCCGGATTTATTCAAAACGGAATGCCAAAGGTAGGCAACATCACCTGTTTGTTGCCTCGTGAAGTCCGACTTGTAATATATTCCAAATTTGCGAAACTCACTCCAGTCAAATGATTGCAAAATCACGTCTCCAAATACGTCGTACATTAGTTCAAAGGCCAAAAACGTCTGTTGGTTTGACTCCAATTTTGCAATAGTTTTCAATTCGCCTTGTTTAAATAACATATTGCGGTTGTTTCCGGCTGTAGTAAAATACGGAGTACTTGGTAAAATCGAAATTAGTCTTGCAGACTGAATATTATATGTTCGGAGTATATTCATCACAGTGGTGTTATTAGCGTTTACAATCTCCCAGATAAAGAATATGTCCCGAAAGTAACCAAAGTCTGATCGGGCAACCACAGAGCCAATCCAGGAAAAATATTGTAGATTAAATTTTGATGTGTGCGGACGCGTATCCAGTATTAAAATATTTATGGGTACAGAGCCTCCCTTTTCTTCGTAGTACGTTTCTTCTTCTCGGTACGTAGGTCTTGATTTGGAAGTTGTATGAAACAGGGTGTTCGATAAGCTTCTTCGAATATCGTTCCCGCTATAATTAGTAATTCCGAAATACTCCTCGGGAATATCTAATCCAATTTCAACTTCACAATTCGTCGGTTTAATTTTTTGGATGAAAACAAAGTATTTCAATTTTATGCATACTGCTCGACCATATCCAAAGAGTAGAGTAGTCATGTGACAGTCGCCATATTGAATCAGATTTCTATCATACTTTGTCCAATTAAATTCCTTGGGAACAATTTTCAGCTGTAGTCGTGTCTCAACCGGGTTCATGTATGTAAGTATGTTTACTTGCAATGCTGGATGTAGTTCACGGAGAATAACTGGAATATTTATACCGTGAGGAAATTCAACTGCACTTGATTTAGTTATATGTACAAGGCACATACTAAATGATCTGAGATAATCATTCAAGTTACCAACAACAAATTTCTTCTGCTTCTTTGCTCTATCTTCTAAATTTCTTAGGACACGAGCTAGATTCTCCGATTGTTTTGCATTAGGGTATTTTGCTAAATGAGATATAAGCTCAGTAATGGATCCCGTGTAAAATAGTTGAGTGGCTACAGCAGAATCATGGAAGCTGCTTTGAAGAATTAACAAAATAAAATACTTTTCCAAAAGCACCATTTTTTCCAAAAGAGCAATTCTTTGTTAAGAGTATAACAGAATTACTGACAAAGATGAAGAAACAAATAATATAATTTTAAGTTTTATTGTTAGTAGGCTAGACAGTCAATAGAATAAAAATATGATGTCTAAAAAACTCGTATCAAGAACAAGCTCAACTCATTTCATACCTGTCAAAATGGCTGATTGTCTATAGGAAAGAAAATCGATAGTGAGGGTCCGCTGCTGTGGAAATTAATTACATTTTTACTTCCTG
>JAHZMV010004168.1:0-10041 GCA_027743765.1 Coecobrya sp. COE2 | reverse complement strand
CATAAAACATAATTTTAAGAAATCGTCTTTTCATTTTGGTTAGAAATACGTATTTCACAAATAAACATTTTGACTTGCCCATCGGCAATAAGTTTGTTAATCAGTACTACGATGAGGATTGCTTTCCTCAATATTGCTCCTGCAATTTACAGACATGGTGAAGATAAGTTCTTTTCTGGATCGCATTTCGAATTACTATCTGAAATCTCAACCAAAGTAAACCTTACTGCAGAATGGATTAATAGACCGGTAACTTACGGAATAGGAAATAAACTGGGCAATGGCTCGTGGACAGGGTTAATTGGAGACTTGGTAAATGATAAGGCTGACATTACCCCTATTATAACTCAAAGCATTGAACGATATGAACCAATAGATTTTTCCTCCTTTGTCTATTATGCAAGTATTTCCTTTTGCACGAGAAGACCAGAATCGATAATTAATTGGGAAGCTTCTATAGCTTCAATTCCGGTAGAAATTTGGATACTATTAGTTTTAGTATTTGGCCTCTTAAATATTCTGATTTCAACCACATTTACCTTTAACAATATCAAGCATACTAAACTGTCAATGAAAAGTAAAGTTTCTGAATCACTTATGAAAATACTTTTGGAACAAACTTGCAAGTTACCAAATAATCAAACAGTCCGTCTGTTACTATTGATGTGGATAATATTTTCCTTTTTATTTGCAAAATTATATACCGGAAATATAGTAGGTAGCGTTGCTGTCCGGCAAGAACTCCCTGTTCCAAACAATTTCAAACAATTGAACGACTTTTATCCAAAATACAAAAATATTGTGCATATGCGCACGAAGATAACGTTTCTTCAGAGACAATTTCTAGACTCTTCAGCCAGCTACCTGAGAGCTATTTCAGATGATTGGGTTGTAAACAAGGTATCACAGTTGTCGTGTATGGAACAAGCGGCGTCTGAGGAACTCAAGGCATGTATATCTTACAGGGACGAAATGAATATTAATCGAGCTAAGCATACTTATTCGAAACCTTTGTTTAAGAAATTGGTTATTCCCGAGAATACGGAGATGGGCGGGTTCGTTTCATTAGGAATACGAAAAAATTGGGTACATCGGGATATTGTAAACTGGTATGTTAATGCGGCGAGGGAAGCTCATTTAGTTGAAAGATGGAAATCAGAGTATATCCTGAAGGAGGAACGACTTGCCAGAAAAAAGTGGGATAGCCAAAACCGTCGAATGGAGCAGATAAAATTAGAGAGTTCATGGAAGCCTGTCAAATTTGGGGATCTAATTTATATATTTTTGAGTTTCGTTATTCTGCAAATTCATGCGATCGCTTGGTTTCTACGAGAGAAATTTTGTTTAGCTGTGAAGCAACTCCGCGATGCAATGTTTGATTCGGCAACCAAGTTACATAAATTCATAAATGAGTGTTGTAATATTACTTTCCGAAGATTTTTAGTTATTACAAAAATTAGCGGAACAAATGTTTTACAAATGTCATACGGAACTACACAATCATGCATTCTTTTTTTACTTTGAGACTCTTTTTTAAAAAAACTACCTTTGTAAAATTTAAAAAAAACAACGAGAAATTCTTAAAAGTAGGCTCAACGGATTCAGAATACAGGAGAGGCATATTCATTTGCGTAGGAGTTGAAATGATACATACTAAAATTAAAAAGCTAAATGAATTAGTTGGGTAGTTGCATTTGGAGTAAATGAGATTTTTTTGTTTTGTGCCACATAATATTGGGAGATTAATCTAGAAAACGCCATGAAACTCCACAAAATCCAAAACCAAAATATTTGAAGGCATGAAAATTGAATGTTGAACCATGGAAAAAAGTGCTAAATGCTATCGATGGCGGCCTTATTTTGCTTAACCCTGTACATTCCCCTTCTGTATTAGACCATTATGTAGCTAACTATTGAGTTTTAAGTATAAGGGCAATATATAATTATTAGAATGGAGGTCATTAAAAGGGACGTACTTTTCCACCTAATCATCAAATATCGACAAATATCTATTTAAATATTCATGGCTTTCCAGGAAGATTGAAAGCCAATCCACAGGTTTTGTATTTTTTAATACGATCGTCTCTTAGTAAATCTCACAAGTTTATACATAATATACTAGCTCTCTGCATGGCTGAAGAAAAATATGCGGTAAGGATGGGCGTAAGCTTCTTTCTGATTGAAAACGATATTTATATATATTTCTCTTTTGAAAGGTAAACTATTTAAAGGTTAGAAAATTACAATCACAATGGGTGAAGAAGAATACAAGACCTCATGGGAGAAAACAGTGCATATTGTCGGTGTTGTTTGTGATTAGTTTGGTCATACCAGGGATTATTGTTATTCTATGTAGTTATTTCAAACCGTCAAAGCATTGCTGCAATGATCCACCACCTTCACATTCAATACGTCCAGCAGAAAAGGAACTGCACATCATGGCATTTCTGCAACAATACGAAGCAAATCAGCAGCAATCGGGTAAAAAAATTATTCCACGCATTTAATGAGTTTTTCCAAATAAAAAAGAATGCTACACTTTGTTGCTTACAGCTGCCAATGCGAACTCAGGTCTTCAAAATGTAATACAACAAAATCCGTATCCACCAAATACCAGCACATACATACAAAATCAGCAGGAGTCTATGCCGAATGTGCAAACTGTTTCATTTATTTTAGAGTGAAGTTCAAACATTACACGCGCATCTACAACTTAAATTATTGAGTATATAATGCATTTAAGAGTGTACATTGAGCATGTCATATGTAGAGTCAGATCTGTTGATCTTTACTTTTTCCCCAGGACGCAAAAATTTATGCCAGAGTAGATCAATCCTTTTCTTGTCTGAAAAATTATGGACTACTTAGGTATTAATGTAAAATTGAGGTAGATTTTAATTAGCTAATATCGATAAAAGTCCACTCAAATATTAATAGCTTTTCCGCCACGCGCGGTAGCTATCCCTACGTCTCATAGTAGGATCCAATGTATATATACCCTTAGTGTAGTACGAGCAAGAGACACGTCTTTTTCCAGTGGATTTAAAACTGCTGTAGCTACCCTGGAAAACATTTTATTTCTCCGGCAAAAAATTATTTAATTTTTTTCTGTTAGAAGATTGGATACATAATGGATACAGAGAATACTAACTCCACAGCGCCAATAACAGAGAAAAATGACGCAAAAATTAAAATAATGGCGTCTTGTATTTCACTTGCGGTTTTGGTTACTATCAAATGTATATTTGCTATTCTCTGTCACTATTTTAAGCCATTTAAACATTGCAATAAGGGCCAACCTGGTTCAATCCCTGTGGAACAGCCACAACAACCAATGACAACTCTTGAAGTTACATTGTGGCAGCAACCCGGTAAGAAAAACAAATTTAGATATTTTTAAATAAAAAGAACGTATTCAAAATTTTGATTGAAATGAGTGGTGTTTTTTACTTAAACGGATAGCTGCGGATGGGAACGCAAATTTGGAAAATACAGCCCAACAGTCTTTCTTCATCAATTGGAAATATGTGCAGTCGTAACAAAAAGGAGTTTTTGCCGATAGTTCAAACAATTTAATTCATACTGGAGTTGTGTTTGCACTTATTTAATTGAAGATGTCGTATTTAAATGCTAGATATTCCAACAATTAATCGGTTAAATGGATGAAATAATTTTAATTTATCACAAACTTATGCATTTGTTATTGAGGCATAATTTACTGAAATATAAAAACATCATTACTTTCGTTAATATTGAAACTGGAATTCTATTTTTCATATATTTGGTGTTATTTACATATAAATTCAAATGCATGTTCATAAATACTCAAACAATACAAAAGTTATCGTTGAAGGGAGGTAACCGGGACGATGAAAACATTTTACTCATTGCTTTCTTGTGTATCTAACAAACTACTACAATCTCTGGTAAAGCGGCAGCAAGTTTAAAGTTGCCTATTAAGTCTAGTTAAAATGTATAATTAATAGCTAGCCCATTATCTCAAACTGAGGTAGCTTTTGGCAAGTTGAAAGCGGAAACTATCTATTTAAATATTAAAATCGTTTGTATAGTATAGTCAGAAACTATTATATTACGACCCTATCCTACTTCATGCATAACTACAAATAAACCTACATCCAGTCAAATACTGTATACCCGGAAAGGAACAATTTACCGTTAGATACAAAATTCGTAGGATGTAATTAATAAGTCGTCAATTCTGGTATAAAATTTAAACTGATTAATTATTAGAACATTGCAGTCAGAATGGACATAAAGGATTAAAATGCAGCAGCTATTTTTGTTATAATTTTACATAAAAATTGGCGGTGACCATACCCCTACAATTTTATAATAACGTACAAATTACATTATATTAAAAAATTCAGGAAGACGTTAAATATTCTAATTAAAAAAATGCTACTAAAATATTAATTGCTTTAGCATCATGCGCAAAGCCTACCCCTAACATTTTAATATGATCGACCATATTGATATGCAACAAATTTGGCTACACGGATCATGATAAATGCACACTACGGCGGTCTGAGTTAAATTTAAAATTAAAATTTTGAACCTCAGAAAAATCTATAAAAACTTTTGCAAAATAATTCCAGGGTTATTCAAAAATACAACTCGACATAATCATTAAAGGAAAACTCCATTGTTACATTTTAAATGATATATTTGTATTAAAGTCTGTTCAAATAGTTTTACATGCAGTAAATATTTCAATTATGTACATAGTTGTTATTATGACAAATTAATGTGCTGCAACTTTCATATTATTCCTTTCCTCCTTGTCAAAAGCACAAAAAATTTTCAAAATCCACAGTACAAAAATGAATCATCAAACTTTAATTTTGATGCATAATATCGAATCAGATGCTTTACCATAGACCTTGACCTCAACCTGCAGTTCACTTGTAAAAATACGATCATTTTCAGAAAATCAATTTTTCCCAGAGAAATTGAATCTAATACTCCTTTATTTTTGGCTCTACTTCGGAAAATCCTTGAGCTTTCAAACATTCAGTATTTCCTTGAATAGAATACTATATGATTCAAAATAATGAAATACTATTTTAAAACTTCACCTCTATAACCATACTTAATTTGGCATTGTGTCGTCTACATATTATACGCGTGAAAAATATATTTCCTGGCATTACTTTATCATGATTGCTGAGATATTAAATTGATTGGATATTTTTAGCTTTTGCTGTAACAACTAACAGTGTATATGCCTATATATACGTTCGCATATTTAATTTTACGTATCGCTAGATTCAAAACTGTATTTCAAATAAAAGATATTTTTAAGGTTATTGATTGTCGAGCTTCCGTTCCTTACAAGAAGTTCAAGGCGACATTTCCCTTGGCTTTGAACATTCTCAGTTTGAACGACAGTAGAAGTGTACCTGACTTTTTTGGTGCTACCAAACCACAATAGTAACCGGAATAGCTGTAATATTTTAAATTTTAAGTTAGTTTTAACAATTAAACATTTTATTATAAAAGATTTTCACCATGTTTTGTAAATTAATAGAAATTGCAATTTTAAGGTGTTTTATGCTAGCCTTGGTATTTTGGTTGGAATTAACTATTTTACCGATTGAAACTATAATTTGCGTCTCATCGACAAATTTACTAAATATAAAAGGATCCTCCCTACGAGTATCTTTTATAGAAATACCTCCAATCCTTTCAAGACATGGCTCAAGCAAGATTCTTTCTGGGTCGAACTATGAACTGCTCACCGAAATTTCAGCTAGAGCTAACCTAACCATAAATTGGATTGAAAGACCGATGCCATATGGCATAGGAACTAAACTGGACAATTACACATGGAGTGGATTAATAGGAGACTTGGTAAATGGAAAAGCTGGCATTACTCCAATTATAGCGCAGAGTGTTGATCGTTATGAACCAATCGAATTTTCGTCCTTCATATACTACACCAGCATATCGTTTGGAATTCGAAGACCAGAACCATTATTAAATTGTGAAGCGTCAATAACATCAATTCCAATTGAAATTTGGTTTTTATTATTTCTAATATTTGGTATCTTAGCTATACTTATTTCAATTACACTCACTTTTAGCAACTGCAAAGCACTTAAATTGTCATTGAGTGGCAAGATGTCTGAATCACTGATGAAAATATTGTTGGACCAAGCTTGCAAATTACCAAGTAACCAAGTAATTCGTCTTTTACTGTTAATGTGGATAGTGCTTTGTTTTTTATTTGGAAAGTTTTACACTGGAAACATAATTGGCAATGTAGCGGTTAAGGAAGAAGTCCCACTTCCAAACAATTTCAGACAGTTAAATGATTTTTATCCAAAATACACCAAAATAGTAAATACGAGCGCCAAAATAACTTTACTTCAGAAGCAGTTTTTAGAATCACCAAATAGATACTTAAAGGCAATTTCTCGGGAATGGGTTGTAAATAAAGTGTCACTAACATCGTGTATGAAACAGGCTGTCTCAGAGGAACGTACGGCGTGTTTGTCTTACAGGGATGAAATTTATGTTAATCGGGCAAAGAATATTAATTTGAATCCATTATTTAAGAATTTGGTAATTGCTGAGCATACTGAACTGGGCGGATTCGTTTCAATGGGAATGCGAAAAAATTGGGTACATCGGGATACTGTAAACTGGTATGTAAACGCCGCGAGGGAAGCTCATTTAGTTGAAAGATGGAAAGAGGAATATATCATACATGAAGAGAGAATGACCAAGAAGATGGGAAAAAGAGGAAATTGTTCAGTAGACCCAAGCGATATCAAGTGGGATCCAGTAAGGTTTAAAGATGTGGTTTATATTTTCGTGGGGTTCATTGTACTACATATCCATGCGATGGCTTGGTTTTTACGTGAGAAATACTGTTCCAGTAATATTATTGTAGTAGACAAAGAAAAAGCTGGACGGATTCAGCAATCTTTTGAACATGTTAAGAAATTTTGGAAATGAATATGTCATCTTGCTAACAAGATATTTAATTTTATTTCTGTGTTTAAAAATAATATCCGGAAAATTGGTAAGTTTTGTAATTATAAACAATATATCTAGTTATAAAAACATTATAATATTACATAAGTAAGAGGTAATAATTTTGTTAAAATGCTGCACTACAAAATCTATGCGACAGATAAAAATATCTACACGGATTAAGAATTAATTAAAACTAATTGGTTGCTTACAAATTAACGTTATTAATAAAATATGATTATCACTCGAAATTTAATATAAAATTAATTTTTAAACAAAGAAATAATTTGTAAATAATAAAATATTGTTTGTTTGTTTTGTCAACATGTATTTGTTTAGAAAAATTGACAAAAAATAAATATTACAATTTTTAGATTTTTCCCTGGCTCTTTTGGTTTTTTGTCATATGGTATATCATTATCATACACTTATCATTCGAATATTACGTGCATTGCTCAATTTGTAATATCGGCAGGTTTGCATTTTGTGGTGGATATTGTCGCAAACAAAAACTTGATATTAAATACCTATACAAAAAATAAAACATAATGATGTTTGTAGATTTTTTCATTATCCGTATTTCTACATGTATTGATAATTACTTCATTTTGAATTACCTAACCGATATATAGCTTGGATTTCTTAGGTGCAATGCTGAAACAAATTTACAGAAGCGTCCCAGCTAAAATATCATTATCACAAAAAAATTTATTACATTTTTTAAATCAAAACATGTCATGAAGGCATCAATTTTTGTATTCGAACTGATTACCGGAACAGACATAATAATTATCGCTACAGCTTTCATGATTCATATAAACTACATACATTAACTTTAGCATTAATAAGTAAATGTATATATTTTATTGACCGTATATTTTACCTCATTGGATTTAAGCATTATATAGATCTATTTTTTAATATCACTAAAACGGCACTATCAATGTAGGCAAAAGCTAGCAGTGATCCAGCTCCAGGTTAGATTTCGAAAAGGTTAACAAGGTAAGTTTTGCTATAAGTTTATATAAAAGTATTTATCATATTAGCCTTCCAGCAGCAGCTCAAGTCATGTATCTGCTTACAAAGGTAGCGTCCTAGACAATGTGCTAAAATATTAATATTTCATACGCCTCAGATAGCTCCTATCTCTAACTGTTCGTATTACCTGGTCTCATATTAAACGTTAGGATAGAAATGTACTCATTGCGGTCATAATAATAATCTTTTCTTACAGAATTGCATCTATTTAAAACAAATGAGTATACACGACTATAATACAACAAGTGAGAATGTTACCTATTCCAGTGGATTTGTCGTTGTTTTGATCATGATAGGAGTATGCATTCTTCTTTGTTGCTACATTAAACCATCTGAGCATTCTCGAAGTGTGCCAATATTGGCTCCAATCAGTTGTAAAGAACAGTAACGAAGAGGTCTGGCATGTCGAAAGCGCGGCGAAACAATGCAGCGGCCAAGGGAGGGTTAAAACAATTATTAATATTTCCAACAAAACATCATTTGTGCATAAAATTATTAATGTAAATTGTGTTTGGTTACAGAGGGGAATGTAAGCGGGAGTACGAAAACTTTGAACCAGTCCATATCTACCAAACCAACTGCATTGTCACATAAAGAAAATCTGACGTTGCCGAAAGTTCAAACCGTTTAATTTGTTTTGCGATTTTTATATTATTAACCTAAAACATAATTTAAGGTTTCAAATATTTAGGTAATTATATACTATGCATTTATAGATCTGGCAAGTTTATAGTGCATGCAAATTTGTTTCAATTGAATAATAATTAAATTACGCCAATCCCAGCCGTATTTACAATAATATTCAATGTGCTGTCCTACGTTTGTCAATAGCTAATTAAAATTTTGTTTTTCATTAAACATTTATTATTTTTATTTATCTTCTACGTCCAATTAAAAACGACAATCATTCAAAAATCATTAAAAATAACTTGCTCTCCACTGCAAGAATTAAACCTAATTTTTTCTCACGAATGAATTTATCATTGCAAGAAGCATAAATACTTATATATCAAAGAAATAGTTGGCATGACATTTCTACATTTATACAACTTCTCTTTACATTTATGTCGTTGATGACGAAGTCATGGCCAAAGCAACAAATTCAACTAATTTGTTTAAAACCAGTCAATCCACCTTCTGCGCTAAATTATTATGACTGATGAGAGCCAAAAATTATTTTTTTTGAAAACAAAATGGGAAATACTGGTATTATTATTATGGCAACATGTGTTGGTATTTATGACATTTCAAAATAATAATAGCGGCGTCTCTTCTAGAATGACATGGACAATTCTAGTCTCAGCATTGCTGTAATTTTATATTAAAAGATGATATGAAGGTATCCGTATGTATGCTGGAATAGTTTAAAATAATGCTTTATACTTAATATCATCTATACTTCATACATCATTAATTAGCTAGTGTATTTTAATATCTATATATCTAACTACACTAGATGTAACCATTTTATTGATTTAATATAACTCCAATTACATTACTGTATTATCTGAGCCGAGAAATTATCCAACTGAAGGTGGTATATTGGATAGGTAAGCAAGGCGGGTAGTGGTATAAGTAAGTACATTATGGGGCGAATCATATAACTTTTAAGCTAATCTTAGGCTTAGCTAATTTTCCTTAAACCAGGTTTAAACCAGATTAACTACCAAATCGCATAACTTTTAATTTAATCCCACAAGTCGGATTAGCCAAGATTAAGTTTAAACCTGGTTTTACGCTTACAACAATTCAAATAGGAAGTTGTAAAGCGGATAAATGCGTACAATGGCTAATTAAAATATACAACAGCTCTACTAACTTTGAAATACAATTAAAATTGGCCACCAGTAAAAATTACAAGCGAGGCTATTCTTAAATTCGGCAAAATTAACATCTTAAAAATAATTGGCATTCAAAAATACAAAACTCCAATTATCGAAAAAATAAGTCCGGTGATATGGATTTAAATCTGTGGAATCAACTTCAACTATAGTTCTTGTTCAG
>JAHZMV010004167.1:0-11232 GCA_027743765.1 Coecobrya sp. COE2 | reverse complement strand
ATATCATACTTATAGGTCCGTCCACTACTGTCCGCTGCTATATTAGATAACATGTTGTTCTATAACTAACTTCTTCATTGGGGTAAAATTGAGTGAGGTAGTGCATGGTATAAGTAAAGTAAGCAAAGAGTAAAAAGAAAGTTAGTGAAAAAATATCTACTTTGTGACTACTGCTTGAGAGTTTATATTTATGTATGGTAGGATGGTTAACTAACTGCCAGTCTCGAAGGATATGTATGTGCTTTATAGCATATTATCGGATTTTTCAGTTTGTCACAACAAAGCCATAATATGGTATACCATATGATATAGAAAAATGACCATCTATCCATCTGCCTATCTTTATCCACTGTAATGTATGTAATGTCCACTGCTTTCTTCTAAAGGGACATGGAGAAGAATAAAGCAGGATCAGTTTTAAGAACTAGAAAAATAAAAAAAACTTGGAAGAAGTATTATTTGGAATGCAATGCATACCTATATCTATATATAAATGTATTCTTTGGTAGTTGGCGGGATGATGGCGATGATGACTCTGCTAGAATAGTGGCGGACGCGGTGATGTCAGGCAACAGGGACCACCAGTATTTCTTGTCGCTTTTGTTGAGCGCAACATCTGTAATGCACAGACAGACACATATACGCGGACAGACAAGAAGAAGCAGACGAGAAAAATAAAAATATACGTAGGTACTTACATAGGGTTAGATTTGTTGATGCAGAATACGTCTCGGAAGAAGAAATAGAATGAATGAGATGTTACAATGTATAGTGCATGCTGTAGTAATAGCACCGGACGATATTGAATGTGAGTGAGGGAACAGTTACACTAGTTGAAGGGAAGCAAGAAAAAAAGTGAAAGAAAGAAAGCACACAAGCTGTAGGAATGTGAGTAGCAGCTGAAAAGTTACATGAAGGGCTACCAGCAGTAGTATGTGTTTTAGTGTGCCTGATGGGGTATGGTATGGTGGGCTGATGATGATGATGGTTAGTTACTACTCACACAATACAAGATGGAATGGCGATGGACGGATGGACAAGACAAAGTTAAACTGAGCAGGGACCTAAAATAAAGATGAAAGGGGAAAACTAAAAAGGAGGATGGATACTTATGGGGATATAGATGTATATCTTGGTGTTGTACTAACATTTTGTGTGGAGACTGATATATAGCCCAGTGTGTATACCTACGTGCAGTATGGTGGGATGAGAAGAGTTGTCCGTCCCAGTGACATAAATAAGGCTTAAAGGGGACTTTTTGAGTCGATGGTTATCGAGTATGAAAGAAACGCAAGTGAAACGTGAGAGTGACGTGGAAGAGGTCTTATTTATGTTTGGGGATTCCAGCAGGACAGAGAAAGTCTTGTCGCTTCTCTAATGGAACAGGACAGGCATATTAGGGGACCCTCTTCTTTCTTACACGTCCTCTCTCTCACTCTCAAACCTACTTACTTCTTCACTTGCTTTTTTTATTTTCCCTTTCCTCTGTACTCTTTTTGTGTTCTTTTATACTTTGTGTTACATCAAACAATAAAACTCAACACTAACATATATATAGTCTGCCTAACACAACACGTTCATCTATAAGTGTGGATTTTATACTCTTTTATCCATTATCGTCTTTTAGAAAAAAAATTAATATTACTGAAGAATGATAAACATGATTAATTATCATTACGGCGGATGTTTACCTGTTCGGCCGTATAGACCATCTTCTAAGCAAATGTGTGGAAGCAACTTATGGTTAATTCGATTGTTGAAATTTGCCGATGACAAATATATTTTAAAGTAAAATCTTTTATTACTATCAAAAGGCTTTGCGTTTTGTTATCGGTAGATAAATATGTAATAATCCATCATTTACCCTAGGTTTGGGCTTTATTACGTGCAGTAAAAATCCATCCCTAATTTAAAGAAAAATGATTACCCACCTACTTCGCCATTTTGCATAAAATATCACGTAAAATCGTAAAAAGCTATTAATGTTTCGCTCATTTATTATATTATATTGTTCCTTGAAAAGAAAAACATGCACTACTGGCACTTTACTCTCCACTGTTGTGCTTTAGGAATGGATATTAGTACCGTTTTTACTACCCAGCCCGCCTTATCGACCTTTTCTCTCTTTTGCTACCAGTTACTACTACCACTACTACTCCTCCTCCCACCTAAAAAATCTAATCACGACATTTTCCTCCAATTTATTTATCCCATAGATCTTAGTTACGAGCGCCATAAAGCACATCCACGCCACTGACGACGACGACGGCGGCGATGAGGACGAAAAACGAAAAGTATCTATCTATCCATCCAGCACATATCTACCTCTACACTTTTCCATATAAGTTTCAGCATTCATTTTCAACCATTACATGTTTTACTACCTAACTTGCATTTTATATTTATGCCTAACGCCCGTCGTATTTGGGATCCATTTCATTCATTCATTCAATCCCTGAGATAGCTAAATGGGTAGAGTAGAGCGTTTTGCTGCTGTAGCCAAAAAAGAAAGAAGAAAGAAATTAAAAGAAGCACATGGGCTAAAGCGGAAAGCAAAGCTAAAGCAGACAGGAGGAGGACTACGAGCAAGAGGCAGTTTTTACAGTAATGCATGTAATAAATACACAAAACTGACTGGAAATGGAAGAGGGTGAAATGATCATCATCAGAATCAAAGGGAAAATAGAGGCGCTTCTCTCCTCTCTGTTCTTTATTCTTCTTCTAGCTCTCTTTTGCTGCTATCTATATATAAGGGCGTCGCTCAATCGTGCAAAGCAATTCTGTCAAGATCATGATTGACGGGATGGGAAAGAGATGCAAATAAGGAGCAGTTAAGTCTGTTGGAGTGGTGGTGGAGTTGCTGCGTTGAGTCAGGCAATTCGCAGGAAAATAGTAAAGTATGCAGTGTGCATGCAAGAGACGTACTACTCTTGTAATAATATCTTTCCAGGAAACAAAAACTTTGAGAGTGTGTCTATGCTTTTCTATATGTAGCCTTCCACCACTCAACTCAAACTTAACGTCATCGTCATCATCTCCTTTCTACCGTTCACCATATCACTATCAACATGATACGCTGATGAAGACCAGGGCTACACTGATCCTATTCATTCATGATATCCCATAATGCATATAAAAAAGAAAACAAAACTGTTTCTCATCAACAGTAAAAAAGATTCCCCACCTACTTGAGCAAGTACACTCTGCGATGGTGTATTACCTATTTTATATAACTCATGAAAAAACATTTTATTTTACTTTCTTCATCCCCAATCCTCCCTCTCATCATCCACTTCCACTTTTCCTCCAAATATTTTACGCTTATGTTGAGCATATATCGGTATGATGATAATCATCATCCTCTGCATCACTTTCATTCCAGCGGAAAAAGCAGCACAAAAACACGACGAGCATACATATCTCCAATAAATGGATTAAATGTAGCAGTGAGCAATTAAAAGTTGGTTTAATGTGGGTTATTTTCGAAAACATGGCATAAAGTTATTTAAGCCCCCATTATTATATTTTCTTCCCCTTTTCATTCCTCACTCTCTCATCCAAACTGTTCATTTCTCTCTCTAGTTGCTTTGGTGGTGCCCAGAAGAATATAAATACTGAAACGGGAGGTATTATTAGCAACCAATCCTGCTTAGGTCATGCATACAAGTAGACAGAGATACACAGAAGGTAAAAAAATGAAAATGGAGATAAAGTGAACTCTGAGAAGACATCAGCTTCATCTGCACTTCTTCAGTGTGTAGCACCAGTGTCATTTCGATATCATCATGTCCTTTCCAACAATCTAGGCAAGTAAACTCCATTTCATTTCACTGTCGTCAGCCTCCGTCTCTCTAGGTTTCTTGTATTTTGTAATGGCATGATATGAAGAGAAAAAGAGTGGAGTGTCGTAGCATTGAAGATTATAATAATAATAATAATTTTGAGTAATAATACAAAGCAATAAAAAGCAGTTTGCGCATCCATCCTCTGCACCTTGTTCTCTATGTCTGTCCAATTTAGAACGCAATATAATTCATTCATAAATACACTTAATAATAAAATTACGCATACTCTGTATGCATACCTTGTCATTCTGTACGACTGACAACGGTCTCTTCATAATCACCGTCGTGTCCCTGAAAATTATTATTTTTGTGAAGGTGCTTCAATGATTATGTGGAATGTTAAATCCCATCAACTATACATTATGAATATTATGTCATTCTATATCCTTAATTTTTACATCCACAGGAATCTTAATAGACTCGGTAGTGTCCCGTCTTGTCACCATCAATTTTGATTTGGCATCATCAAAAATTGTAATGCTGATGACTGCTGACTCTGCTGACGTGTGAAGGAATGAGTGAATAAATGAATAAAAGGGAGAGAAGAAAAAAAATGTCTAAAAGTTAACGCAAATGAGTAAAATGAGTGGATAGAAATGATAACGATTTGCACCCAACACAGCCGCTGCACTGTCGATCGAAACGAAGTAGAAACGATCGAATTCGATGAAAATGTAACGTTTAGTTTATTCATTCATTCATTCATTTTCATTTCTTCTTGATCCCAGCAAACTTGTTAGCGTTGCCTATATTAGTAGAAGTATCAACTAACTCAACTGAAGAAAGTCACTCTTTTTACTTGACGCAAAAGGAGACAAAGACGGGACAGCATGATAATATACATATTTTAATGTATACATTTGCTTTCTTCTTCTTCACAAAATGTATAATAATGATATGGCTTGCTTGATGTCGTCCGTCGTCAGCATCATCGGAAAGGGAATGATACTGCTGCAGCTACCAGTGTCGATTTTGTTGAAATGATGATGGTATTATGGCATCACATGAAAAAGTCTTTGTCGTGTGTTCTTCTTCGTCTCGTTCATTCTTTCCTTTTTCGATCTCCTTTCTTGCAAAAGAAATGCAATAACAGCATAGTCTTTCGTCTCTTTATATAAATATGTATGCAGTTAAAGCAAGTTGTAATGTAAGCTTTTGGCTTTGAAAAAATAAAGGAACAAGTTGAGAAAAAGAAATAGCACGATGGGATCTCTACTACTACTGTGTGTGTAAAGTTGTAATAGTAAACGGTAATAGCAACGTATACACATACATATTATAGAAAACGAAAAGAGAATGAAGAAGGGGCTACATCAGCAGCAGCAATAGTGGCACCGTCATCATCATCTTCCTTGGTTCTGTCGTCATATAAAAGAAGATCAGTATACATAATATAGAAAGATGTATAAGGGTACACTGTGTAGTTAGGAGTGAGTGATATAAGCTTGAAGGAATAGCATGGTTTAGAAAGTATAATACAAAAAGTTGTGTGTGTGCTCTTCTGGTTGTTGGGATATGAGATAGCAGTAAATCAGTGGATAATTACACAGTGACCGAATCAGTGAGAGGAGAGCGTTGTGTTGGTAGAAGAGAAAAAGAAGTTGGTTCTTCGTGGAGCAGCAGCAGCACAAGGCATTTTGGCAGTAAAGGCCCAGATGTCAAGTCGTTCCGGATGACATTTTTACGAGGACTGATGAGTCCCCTCGATGTTCCGATGTTTCCAGGATGGGTTACGTGAGGAACCTTAATGTTCTTCTGACTGACAGTCGCATGCATTCAAATGGCTTGCTTTTCTCTCTCTCCCGATCCCGGTCTCTTCTCTCCTTCCTCCTTTATTCCTTTTTTTCGCCCTATCTATTCCGTCGTTAACTATATACGTGGCAACTTTATGTATGTGTGTGTGTCTCTGTATTTATATAGCTCCATTTCCCATTTTCACAGAAAACTGATGCTCCTCATCTTCGTCTTCTTCAGAGAGGAGACCAGTATACAAAATACTTTTTCTATGTGTTTTTCTTTCTGTAGAAAAACGAAAGAAACATGATGGAGAAAAGGAAGAAAGGAGGTTTTGGGCTGTACTTACTTTTGTACATTATACCATCATCGTCGTCTCTATCACTATCAACATCTTATACATACAGATATTACAAAGGCTGCTATTCTGACTCGTATTAGAAATATTATAGTACAATTTTCTAATAGCATCAAAACCAGCAGCAGCATTGTAGGCATCATGATCATCTCTTGAGAGAATAGTTTCACCACACACCGCGTCATCATCGCAATCATCACCCACCATCATCACACCACACTTGGCTGTTTTTATTCTTTTCGATCTGTGTAGTTTTTCTGAGGAAAATGGAGAGAGGGAGAAAGGTGACATAAATAAAACAGAACCTTTTTTATCATTGCGTTTCTTCGCAAAAGAAATATAATGGCTAAGCTAAAAAAACAAATAATAAAACGTATCTTTTATGAAAAGATAAAAAGAGTAAAAAGTAAAAAGATACGCTATTTGTTTTTGTTACTGCACCTATTAACACACGCGTAGGAAATGTAACCGAGAGTTAGACTATATAATGATCCATCTAAATTGCAAAAATATTCTTCATTCACAAGAAAACAAAAAGTCAGTAAACAAGTAATATTCGATCGATGTTCGAATCAGTGGATAGAAAAGAATGCTTATTTATGACATAAATACACCTTTGACCATAAGAAACGCTGTTTTATAACTTAAATGTGAACAATTTTACGAAAGAGACTCATTAAATATGATAGTCCAGAAATTTTCTACATCTGCTGAAACGGATTCTATAATAAAGTCTTGGTGAAGAATAAGTAAGTCTTCTTGGTAGTTTTGACTGGAATCGTCCGGTGCATACAATAGGTCGTAGGAATAAACATGAACAAGTTGAAAAACTAAATTCGGTCATCGTGTTGTAACTTTACTTTTGGCCAAACAAACTCTTAAATATACTCTCATGGGAGCCAAAAAAATCAAGAATATTCAAGACTGTGAACTTTTAAGGTATGTATTTCCGTCGCAAAAAATGCAGCTCAAAAAATTGAAAACCAGGACCAAGACCCAGTGCAAACGTACAATTCTTTGAATCTAAATGCGATTACTGTGAAAAATACGTCAGTTTGAGTACATATGTCAGTAAGCTTGCCAAAGGAAAAAGTTGCGTAGGTGGCATTGGAAGTGTCATCATCATCATCAAGGAAGTGTTTTCTGTGTGGTTGTTCTAAAATCTGAAGAAGGAATGCATAGATCCGCACAGATAACTTCATATGCACCATGCACCAAAGGAAAGGCGATGCTACAAGTCGAACAAGACGAAGTGAAGTAAGAAAAAGAAAATTTTTCATTGTGTTGCTTTTGCTGGTGGTGAAATGGTGTTGGCCCCTTTATTCCAATAAACCTGACGTGCTAGGAAAAAGAATAAGACTCTAATATACACACACTACTTCTCTGCATCACTTACTCTCTGGCTTTTTACATACTTTTGCCCATTTGACGCTCCTAATGAGACCCCCCTTTTTCTCCCTTCGTATTTTTGGTAGCCTCTTTCTCCTTCGTCGTTGTCGTAAAAGATGGTATTGGTTCGTGTCGCTATACATACACATAAAAAAGTGAAAGCAAAAAGAGCGTAGGCAGAGACGCAGGAGAAGAGACAGATTCCTGTAGATTTTTTTGTATAGCACTGGCAGTAAAAAGTAGGCTTTTCTTGCCTTGGCGTATAATACTACTTTTTATAACCATTTTATAACCAACCGCCACATGCCATTCAAACGATGTCGCATCACATCACATCACAGACCCTTCGCTTTCGTGATCGACTGCAGTCATTTTCCTCCTCGTCTCTTTCGTTTTCTCAAGAACGTTATGAGGATCGACGGGAGTTGGAAAGGAAGGAAAAATAGATCTCATTCAGCTCGGCAAGCAATGTCGATTCTTCTTTCACAACTTTTCTTATATCAGCTTATTCTTAACTGCTAATATACTTACCCATATTAAATATATAACAAGTGGATCTGCAATCTGTATAGTGGCACTTATGTACGTATATTTACTTTCTCAATCCTCTGACTTAAAAATTGTCAGAGAAAATGTTAGATGCAATAAGAACACAATACAATAATACAATATATGTACGTTCGTATAGTTCACTATACTTTCTGTCATGTGACGTATTACATATTATTACAGCAGAGCAATGGGAGAATGCGAATCGGCAGACAAGTAAAAGCAAAATGAGACTCTAGAAGGAAA
Source organism: Coecobrya sp. COE2 (assembly GCA_027743765.1). Lineage (NCBI taxonomy): Eukaryota > Metazoa > Arthropoda > Collembola > Entomobryomorpha > Entomobryidae > Coecobrya > Coecobrya sp. COE2. Next base: position 3,111 of record JAHZMV010004167.1, on the reverse strand, counting down.
AGAAAAGCAGTCAAGTCAATGATATCACATGACGAAGAAACAGATACGCATTATTTTTTGGTATACGTGTGATGGCTGGTATTTATGTTAGGAAAGCACGCAATTCAGCCAAATAATATTAAGCGTATTATGGTATGTTATGCTTCAACATAACTTACGTTGTTGTTGGAATCTCTCTGAGATACATATAACAGGGAGACGGAGACCAGCGATACGACGACGGATGCATATGAGAGTTGAGTGTCATTAAGACTAATGTTCCTTTTTATGTCGAACTGTCGTTTTCTTGATGCTATTGATGTGATCTAATGCTGTGNTAATATTAAGCGTATTATGGTATGTTATGCTTCAACATAACTTACGTTGTTGTTGGAATCTCTCTGAGATACATATAACAGGGAGACGGAGACCAGCGATACGACGACGGATGCATATGAGAGTTGAGTGTCATTAAGACTAATGTTCCTTTTTATGTCGAACTGTCGTTTTCTTGATGCTATTGATGTGATCTAATGCTGTGGAGTAGTCACGTTGACTTGCTTCTTGTTGAAGTGGAGCAAGGAAAAGTGGTACAGTACAATCAAAAATTAACAAATTTTCAGCAATCAAGCTGATTCCAAAAATGTGGGACTTCAATTGGTTCGATTATTTACTCGGTTTAGTTGGTGAAGTTTAAATGTACAGATACACTACTATATATGTTATACGTGTTAACATTATTAAAACAATAAAAGGAAATTATGTAGACAAGCACATGCCTATATACATTTATATGTATGAATACTGCCTAGAGCCATATATGACCATCATGCATCTATATCCTGTTTTGAACTTGAAGAATGACAAATAACAATATATATATAGGTGGAAGAAAGTCTCCAATTTCTTCTCAGGTGAAAATGAAACTTCACATTAATAGATGTATTTTACAATTCGTTGATCATTAGACTCTTATTTGGAGTCAAAATATTTAATAAAAATTTGAATGACTGCGTTGATGGATTAATGTTCAGTATTAAAAGTTTGATTAGCACAAGTGGTGTTTAATTTATTATCTTAGCTGTATTTACATTATCATATTTTATTAAACCGGATGCCGGATCCCTTTCATTACTAAAGTTAAAACAAAATATGAGCTTCATTTTTATCTAACGCATACAAATTGGTTATGGTAATATTAGACCATTTCCAATTGCCATTAGGCTAGAAAATAATCTTGTTTGTTTACAGGGAAATATATCAAGCCTATTGAACACCTCGGAATTACGAATAAATATTAAACGATCCAGTAAGGCCAACACAACATCAACGACATAATTTACATACAGACAGTATACGTACTTTCATATGAGTTTTCTACATCTGTCGGATTGACCTTATGTCACCTTAAGTTTCACGAAATGTATTGAGCACCTATGTACTTATTTTTGCAGGCTTCATATACATGTTTTATTTTCCTTTCAGTCACCAACGACAGTTTAGCCACATTTAACCAAATGGAAAAGTGTTTTCACGTCTGTGTTTCGTTGTATAATACAGAAGTGGAGGGATACCGATTTTCCTTATCTTCCTATAGAATTAAAATTTTCACCAAACGAGTTTGTCGTTTGTTTTATTACTACAGCAGTGATAATAGCTCAGGTGATTTTATACATTTAAATTGCTTACTATAAGACGGAAAAAATCTTTGGAAAACAAAGTAACAATTTCCTAGAATGCGCTTCTTTTCAAACTCTGTCCCATTTTCATTTCATCTTATGTACTTTTCATACATTCCTTCTCCCAACTTTAATTTTACCTTGTTTTTTCTGGATTTTTGGATATGACTTGGAGACAGTTTAATTCATTTTGCATAAATTATCCATAAAAATGTTTTGTTGTTTTTACTGTTTCCAGTTTACAGTCATTTTTACACCGAGCACAAACACAAAGCAATTTTCTCGGTCCATCCCATTATGCATATATTGTGTGCTTCTCACTCTGTTCCTTACTTTTCTCAAAAAATAATTTTCCCAAAAAAAGATTGATTTGAATGAGAGACTCGTGTAAAGTAAAACAAAAACTGTAAAATTGTCTCGCGTAAAAAATTGTTCTTATTTTCAAGTCATCATAAAGGTGCATGATTAAGTAACTAAGCTAGGTAAAATGTGTACGGTCTGTGTACTTTTTCCATATTAAAAAACTCCAGGCAATGTTTCTGCTGGGAAAGGAATCTGTGGAGAGAACGTAACAAGTGCCATTCTTATTTCTCTTCTCAATGAAAGCTTGTATAAGCAGAGAGAGAGAGAGAGAGAGAGGAGTAATCTGTGCTCAAGCTCCCAATTCTTAAGTATTTCATTCTTTTCTTCTCTCTCTCTCTCAGTCTCTCTTGTCGTCATTGTCCCATGCGTCACTTACTTTATGGATTCTTTACTTTCATTCTACTATTTTACTATGCTCCCTTTGGCTTCCCCTGTTGTAGTTTTCCTTTCCTCTTTTTTCTTGTTGCTCCCTCAAGAAAGTCAAAGGAAAAATAAAATGCATTGCATTACATTGTTGTTGTGTTAGTACCACAAAGGACCTTTTTCCTGTGATTTCTTTCTTGACTGTTGTGTGTCTATTTCTTCATCTGTTACTGTTGTATAAGTATATACAGAGATGCTAACATCTTATGTGCAAAAGTATCATAGTATGTACAGCGGCAACAACAGTAGTGGTGTGTGCCCATTAATTTCGATCGTGGAGAGAGATGTGATTTCTTTCTTTTTCTGTCTTTCTTTACCCTTTTTAAACAGGCCATGTGAGTGTGGTATACATATGAGGATATAGGTATTATGGTTGTTCTGGATGTCCCTCAGTGAGTAACAAAAACACAAGTGAATCTTTGAAAATTTAATGCATGCCAAAAAGACAAGGAACAAGGACGAAGAAGGAATAAAAGAAAAAGTTTTAAGATTGGTGGTTGTATATACGGTATGTATAGTGGTAAAGGTAAGTCAACACGATGGTTTGTGACCGTCATGAAGACACGAAAAAGAAGGTGAACACTAGTAGAGAAATATACATACATACTGTAATAATATTTATACAACAATCTGCTTTTGTGAGTCCAACAGAAGAACAGGATTCGGA
>JAHZMV010004166.1:0-21622 GCA_027743765.1 Coecobrya sp. COE2 | reverse complement strand
GTGCTTCCCTTACCTCCTTTTTTTGTCTCACAACCCATCACGCTCTATGCACGCTGCACTAACACGTTCAACCTGCCTCATTGCAAGGACCGTTCATTAAAAATAACCGGTTATTTTTTGGCGGTTAGGTTAGTTTCTTAAATTGTAATTAAGTCTTAAATTGGAATGTGGTTAATTAGAAAAAAGAGGGATAATTAGAGTTAATGGAAATGGTAATTAAGGAAAATAATGGGATTCGTAGGATTTGAAGACACTGGTGGGGTTAGCCTATGAGGATGAGGGGAATGGATGAGGATGCGATGTGATTGGTTGAAAGGGAGAGGGAATGGATTCAGATAAGTTTGTAGAATGAAATTGGAGTGGAATGGTATAATGGCTGGGGTGAGATTTTGTGGAAGGATGGAAGGCTGAGTGAACAAAGCCGCGACTTTTGTAAGTTATGTTTATTTACTAGAGTTTCATCTGGGTTGAGATTTTGTTTCAAAAAGAGTGTTTGAGATTGAGCGTTTTATAAGTTTTTTCATGGAATGTTTTTAAATGAGCAATTAAAGTTTAGTTTGGAAGTGGCAGTTGATGTTTGTTGTTTGGAAGATTGATTAAGGCCTGATGACGGTTAAGGGAAAGATGGCAGGTGTAACGGACGCGGAATTCAGACAGTTGAAAAAGTTTATGAGTGATTGCTGCTTTACATGTACGGATGAATGGTTGATGGCTTGTATGAATTGGATTAAAGAGAATAATAGATCGGTATGTAGTGCATAAGATTTATTTTAATGAAATTAATTAGGTTGATTTTGTATGATATGAAACATGGAATGGATGGGAGTGTTGGATAAAATTTTTAAAATGTTAGTATGAATTTGATTTTGCAGGTTAACTTTGAGGTGTGGAAAAGGGAACTGAGTGAGCAGTGGAAAGATGCTAATTTGGAGGAAATGGAAAGCGTCTGCCTGCCACCTAATTTGTCAAATCAGCGGCTTGTTAAACTTCCTGGAAAGTATGGGCTTCAGGTAAGCTTTCTTTCATAGTACATCATTTACAATGTTCGTATCCATTTCTTGGTACAATTGATCATTGGTAATGATGATTATAAGCTTATAATTATATTTAACTTCTACAGGTTAATGCAATGCGAGATATCGGAGAATCCTCATACAGTCAATGGACCAAATTGAAGAAACTTGAAAATGAGAACGTTACTGTTGCTGCCACTGACAGCACGGAGTATACGCCGACGTGGCAGCCGACTCCTAAGCGATGTCTGTACCTGACAATGACCGATGGAAAGCAACAAGTATTTGGGCTCGAAATGCAGCCTATTGCCGGATTAAATTTGAATATGAAACCAGGTCTGAAGGTGAGTTTGGAAATAGTATTCTATTGATTCATTCATGGAGAAAGAAATTCAATACAGTTCCGTTTTTCTGATATTAATGCCACAGGTAATTATCACTGGACCAGTTGATTGCCGCCGTGGTGTAGTTCATCTAAAACCCAACAACGTACGAGTTATAGGGGGAGAAGTTGATGATTTAGTGGAAGCAAACAGAATGGAGAAGATTTTGGCAGATACGCTGTAATAAATATTCTACATATAAATTATGCACTGGAGCATGGGACACCTATGTATGCCGTTATGCCGCTTATTCTGTGTACCACATTTAATCTTTTAATTTGTTAACTATTTCAGGAAACTTACTGCAGTACCTTCACAACTAACTCAACCGTCAACAAGGCAAAACTTGCAATTAGATAATACCAGCAATGCCAGCAGAAGAGCCAGAACTCCAGGTTCAAGTGCTGCCAGTACGACAGACGAAGAAATCATGGGCGATTTTCCAGACTCTGAGGATCCATTTCCAGATATTGGTGCTGATGATGATATTTTCATGGAAATCGACGAAGAAGCACTTATGCGCACTGCGTCAAATACAAGTACTGAACCAGCCCCAAAGTCATCGAATCCTCCTACTCGTAGTAAAAGTCAAATGACGACTCAGAAAATCCCCACACAACAAAACATTTTAAAGTACATGAAACCCATGCCTGTGATAATTGACCCTCCAACTCCACAAAGAGTGAAACGAAGAAGAAGGAGTGAAGAACAACCGCCACCAGCCGCTTCCGTTTCCAAACGTCAGCCACAAGTGCCCCTAATCACGGAAGATGATTGCGAAACGCAGCCAGTCGCAGAAATGGAGTCACTATCAAATGAAGAAAATACAGATTTTGATGAAGAATACATGTCCAATAATTCCCCACCAGATGATAGTTTACTAAGAATAGTGGATGAAACGTTAGAGAGTAAATTACTGGAATGTGATACAACAGAGCCGTGTTCATCCAGCAGTGTCGCTAGCGATTCTCAAAAGAAATCATATCCCGTAGTAGTTTCTGACTTACCTTACATTTATCTCGCACAAATTCAAGCAGAACTTGACAAGTTAAAATGCAAGCGTGAAGTTGTTCAAGTGAAAGCCTGTATCAGCACAGTAGTGTCCAATATTCAAGTTGATAATGGCTGTTGGACCTTGTGTGTGTGTATTAATGACGGAACTGGATACCTGAATTGCAAGATTAACGCCAATATTTTAAACAACATTATCGGATTTACTCCAGCGGAAATGAAAAAGATAAAGGCTGTTAAAACGAAGGAAGGAAAACAGAAGATTGCGGACGTAAGTGATTTTTTTGTAATACTGGTTTTATTTATTTGGCTATTTAATGTCAGCGAGTTTTACATGATATATATTTTTTTACTGTTTCAGGGTATGAACAATCTAGCAAGGGAATTGGTTCACTTGAATGCAGTATTCGCGATTGAGATTGGGGAGCAACCTATGATCACAGAAATAATTGATTTTAAACTTCATCATTCAGCCGGTTTAAAAAAGAGGTTGTTTGAATTAGGACTGTAAAAGAAAGAACTTTTTTTTACAATTAAGTATCAGACTAAGTTTGTAGTAAAACTTATACAAAACTGATTTTCTTTTTTATACTTACTCCTTTTTTATATTTTTAAATAATAATTAAGTTTGCTATGTAATGACAGTTAAAAGCGTATGTAGAAATACGTAAAGTTAATGATCTGTCGGTGATCTGTGATATACGAATAAAATAAAAGCGGAAGTCAACAGAATTTCGTAAACAGTTATTGCTAGGGCCTTTGAATTTGAAGTCGGACCGAAACCGTTACAAGAGTTGTCGATCTAATCTTTTGTCGGCTCATTATTTTTATGAGCGCTGGCTATATAAAAGGTGTCATAAGGTTGATGACGCTCTGGATGTCCTTGTAGTCGATGACCTACTAGTTCTGCCCATCCAGCCGGGTAAATATCACCCGAAAAAGCTGACACCCACTGGTAGGTGTCCATTTTAGTTCTGGACCAGCCATCAAAGTGTATAAAAAGTAAATGTCCAGCTACATTAAGTACGGTAGCTGGTCCTAAATAAATTGGTTCAAATATGTCGATTGCTTCCAGTTTACAACCTTTCACAAAACGGTGAACACGGTCCTGCAAAAAGATAATATTAATTAAGTAGTTTTAAAGATAGACTAAAAATTTCTGAAATGTTCCTAATGAAATTTAAAAATGATGTGTTTTTTCTTACTTCGTAAACATTTTCCTTAATAAGAGGTCTAGCATCAACCTTTTTAAAATAGTCTGACCAAGTAAAGCTTCCATCTTCCCCGCAGGGTACATCCAAGTCAATATTGTGTTTAGCACTGAACCCACAGGGTAGAACATACTGAGATGTGACATGGAAAACGAACTCTGCCAGATCCTCTTTTTTATTTGTTTCAATGAGGGCGATAAAATATCCATGTTTTAGTAGCCTTTTCACAACTCCTGTCGCAATCCTGGAAGGGGTAAATGGATGTCGAACTTCGAATACCATTCCCACTTGCAGATTGACGTTGGGAGGTACTCGTGGAAATGCTCTCTTGGGTAATTTTGGAAGTATAACTGAATTTTTAGAAACCCCGTCTAGAATTTGTCCCATTGCATGACTCCAACCCAGTGGGTGGACCAACTCTGAGTTGGCATTAAAACAGAACCCTATAATACAATATTTTAATACATAGAATTGTTCTCATAACTTTGAGCGAATCAGAATAATATATATATATATATAGAATTGGAAAAGTTGGCATTTGAAAATTATTACCTTGATCATTTTCTGGTTGATCCACGTATTTAACTTGTATTCTATCGCCAACAATAGCTATAATAGTTAGTATATCTGAATTTTTAGGAACACCGTCTAGAATTTGTCCCATTGCATGACTCCAACCCAGTGGGTGGACCAACTCTGAGTTGGCATTAAAACAGAACCCTATAATATAATATTGTAATACAAAAAAGCTGTTCTCATAACTTTTAGCGAATCAGAGGAGTACATATATAGTAGAAATTGTTGAATGAATTGGAAAAGTTGGCATTTGAAAATTATTACCTTGATCATTTTCTGGTTGATCCACGTATTTAACTTGTATTCTATCGCCAACAATAGCTATAATAGTAGCTAAACGATTCCTTAGAGGATCCAGTTTGTCCATGACTTCTACCATATCATTCAATTTGAAGTTACTACAAATAATATCAACCATACATTTTATTTATACGATTTATAATTAATCTACTTAGAGAATAGGAATATGAGAAATGCCCATAACCATTGTTTCTCATAGTCTGCTAAAAGCGTACGAAGCGTTTCTTCATGTTCATAATCAAGGGAATTTGGTTCAGGTCCTTTACTAAAAATGCGATCGATAAACTTCTTGTGTTTAGCATGATCAACTACAAGAAAGAAATTGGTAGATTAGATTACAAAACAATTAATTAACTATTTCAATTCAATGACTATTCTAAAACAAACGGTATACATTTTGCTTACTCGTATTAGCTCCATCCAACTCTTCCACAGGGAGCACAAGGTAATTCTCCTTAATTGAATAACCAAGCGGTTTAGGTATATCCGTGCAGAAACTAATCCATGCAAATCTGTTTTTACAATTCCTCACATTTTCGAACCTCACCAGCGCCTTGTAACCTAAAAGTTAAGGATAAACCAAATGATACTAAGATTTAAATGTTCACTATAATTTTTTATTTAATTTACAACGAAATCAAACCTGCGAAACATTTTATTGTTGCCACCGAGTAGACAGGAAGGTCCCCAATTGGCATCATCGGATGCGGTAATTCAATTTTAGTATCAAGTTTCGAAATGGCAAATTGTCGCCACTGTTGCGCCAGGGGTGCCTGTGGAGTAAAAATAGCAAAAAATTACCTTTTTATAAGCATACAAATATTATTACGCAAGTTGTATTACACATTTCAAAATCATATTTATTTTTACACAAGAGAAATAATCCACCGGACAAATCCATGAAACTGCAACCCGGTCTCTGAGTAGTTCGTCCCAATCAGCAATCACTTCGCTGGTCCTTAGATAAGTCCAGGAAGCCCCATCACGTTCGTTGACCTCTGGCGTTGACACCTGCCGCCTCCTCTTCTTAGAAGCACTGGCTCCTCCATCACTTTGACTTCCTGTCACCGTTGATAATGCTGATAAACTACGTTTAGCTTTTAACCTAGTTCTTGTCTCTAGCTGCCCCACCCGCCTAACGGTCGTCCTAACGGCACTTTTAGGCTGTTTATTCATCCTCGTGGCTATGGGTTAAAACTTAAAACACTTTCCGGAGGGAATAACCAGGCTAAATTAACAGTGTTTTACTTGTCCGTTACAAATATGCCTGTCAATTTTTTAACAGCACACAAATAATTTACTTGTACTGCTAAATTAATTAATTATACACAACACAAAACGCTGCTATTGTACTAACTTTGATGCTAAGCTAAAGCAGGTCCAAACTCGTGGAGCATTAAACCTTTCCCAATTAAAATGGTAACTTTACGATGCCAAGCGTAAATTATTATAACTATTTACTAATGTAGTTGTACGATTCGTGTGAAATGGTCCAAGAAATGTCAAATTTTCTTAATTTGCATACAAAAAGTCATATAAGTTTAAAGTAATTAGCATCGTAGACATAAATTTGCATAAGCGCTTATCATTCTTCATTTCTGCAATGAAAGCATGGTAAAAGCTTCAACCAAGTGGATAGAAAAAAATGCATGGGAAAATGAACAAGTGCTTTGCTCATTCCTGTTGTTCGGATCCGATCCGCCAATGAAATGCGAACAACAGCGAACAACAACAACAACAGTTGTAAGTACAGCTGTTCATTCCGTCAAAGCAGAATGTAAGTTTGAGCTGAGAGCTTGATGGTTTTCATAAACTTGGTTTGAAATTAATTAAATTTGTAAGAGCAGTTAAAAATGTTAAGAGAGGCAGTGCCTCAGTGTTCTAGTATGAGAAAGCAAGTCAAGTTAAAGGAAGGAAATTTGTAAATCTTGTAATTGCAGTTGCGAATTTGCAAAATTGTGTGAAATTGTGGATAGTTTATAAATTTGCACCAAATGTCGTTGCTCGCTAATGTACATTATAACTTGATAGCATTACTTATCAGTAGTAGAACCGCTAGCGAGAGGATATTTAGCGGTGATTAAATTTGTAAAGATATTAGCGTTTTAGATAAGATTTAGGCTATTTTTAATAGAATCATGCAGTCTTCGTGGGCAACTATTGTGATAGGTTTAGTATGGCTGTTGGGAACATTAAAGTTAAATTCCATTTCTGCTGTGAGGACGTACGATACGAAGCGGTTGGGCGAATTAAGGTAAACATTTGTGAAAATCGTAATAACAATCTTAATAACTCTTGATGATCTTAATAACAATCAACAATAAGGGTTAACAATTTTTGATGGTTTAATTTTAATCGTAATTATTTTTTGTCTAATGCAGGGAAGAAGTTCGTTCAATGTTTTATCATGCTTATGACTCGTACATTAGACACGCTTATCCGTACGATGAACTACGTCCTTTGACTTGTGATGGAGTTGACACTTGGGGAAGGTAAGAATAGTCTCTTATTGTTGCAATTATGCTTGAATTCATTATTAAAATTTTTAAATGGTGACATGACATATTATGTTATTTTGTATTTTTTAGTTACTCTCTTACACTGATAGACACGTTGGACACATTAGCTGTGATGGGCAACTACTCGGAATTCAGGAGGGTGGCGAAGCTCATCATCGATAATGCTCACTTTGACCTTAACATCAACGTGTCCGTGTTTGAAACTAATATCCGAATAATTGGAGGTCTCCTCAGTGCCCATCTGCTAAGTCATAAGTACGCTTATAGATAAGCAAGCCTAGCCTATATTATTAACATGCAAATGTAATTTGATGGATAAGCATTGGTTGTTATTTTGATGATTTGCTCGTTTGCTATTGTAGAGCTGGTATGGAAATTGAAAAGGGGTGGCCATGTAATGGACCATTACTTCGCCTGGCGGAAAAAGTTGCTCGGAAGCTTCTCCCAGCTTTTGACACAAAGACCGGCATGCCGTACGGAACAGTGAACCTCCGATATGGAGTCCCTCCAGCCGAAACTCCTATTACCTGTACCGCTGGCGTTGGAACATTTATCGTTGAGTTTGGAGCCTTATCACGGCTGACTGGTGACCCCTTATATGAAAAGGTTAATAACTTTAATATCTTACTGTCTCGCAAATTTTGATTATTATGCATTATTATTATAAAGGCGTGCTATCAATTTTTTTTCAGTTGGCGTTGCGTGCAATACACTCCCTATATGCCAAGCGGTCCGGGATTGATTTGTTTGGGAATCATATAGACACTGCAAATGGAAAATGGACAGCAGTGGACAGCGGTATTGGTGCTGGCGTTGATTCCTTTTTCGAGTATTTGGTAAAGGGAGCTATACTATTCCAAAGACCAGAGTTAATGCAGATGTTCAAAGTGAGCTACCGTGCTATTGAAAAGCATTTAGGTAAAGGCGGTTGGTACATTTGGGCAACAATGAGCCAGGGACATGTATCAACGCCAACCTTCTCGAGCTTAGAAACGTACTGGCCTGGCTTGCTATCCCTTGTGGGAGAATTTAAAACTGCAATTAAATCTATCACTAACTACCACCGAATCTTGAAACAATATGGTGGAATACCTGAACTCTACAATATCTTACAGGTAATATAGGATTTTTAATGCTTGAATTTAAATTTAAACAAGCAATAATAATTTTTTTATAATTACATGGAACCTCTTTAAAATATCGCTATTACTTACTTTTTTGCAGGGTAAGGCTAGTCATCAACGAGAGGGATACCCATTACGACCAGAACTTATTGAATCCGCAATGTATCTTTATCGAGCTACAGAAGATCCCCAGATGCTTGAAATAGGCGAAGACTTTTTGCATTCCATTCAACACACTGCAAGAACAGATTGCGGTTACGCTACAATCCGAGATGTAACAACAATGACGCTTGAGGACCGCATGGAGTCGTTTTTTCTCGCAGAAACTATCAAGTATTTGTACTTACTGTTTGACCCAGACAATTTCATTCACAGTGATGGAACAGATTATTCTGTAGTGGAAACTCCGCTAGGAAAGTGCACAGTTTACGCTGGCGGTTACATTTTTAACACGGAAGCGCATCCCATTGACCCATCTGCCCTGCATTGTTGTACTGGTGTGTCCGAGAGGGAGCTGCATGAGGAGATACAGCACATTGATGAAGTCCCATTTTCCACCAAGTTCACTGGGGTGTCAAAACTAAAAAAGAAATCGTCAATGAGGAAGCGCTCGAAAAAGGACAAAGCTCAAGCTACCGACGACGAAACCATTAAACTTGATCTTGAAACGGATCTTGAAATCGACGTGGATATGTTAAGGTCGTCACTATCAAATTCAAATGAAATAGGAACTTGTCCAGCAAAAGATTTTGCACAGGAAATGCGAAATATTCCCAGAAAAATATTGCCTGCAACGGTTCCCGTGCTACAGGAGCCTGAAAATGCTGAAGAAGAGGAATCAATGTTGGAGAAATTGTTGAAACGGTTGTTCGAGGAGCACTCGGAATCTGAGAAGCAGACACAGGACGATAAACAACAAGCTGACAGCAAAGGCAAAATCTCATCTCCAGACCAGCAAAAGAAGAGCCTTAAATTTGTGACGCTGGATGAAGCAGAGAGGTTGCAGAAAATGGTCAAAAGCTTTGAAAGTAATGTCAAGGCACTTAAAGAGAAACGTGCTGATTCATTCCCCAAAAAACAACAAAACGCCCCTAAAGTTGCAGAAAATAGAATTAGGACAGCGACCACGTCAGCATCTTCAATGTCAACAGGGAGCAGTTCGCAGGTCACTAGTAGTAGTGACCGTTACGGGGGTCCTGACCTGGATTTAATATTTGGTACTGGTTCTTCTAGTCGTAGCTTATCCTTCTACTTTTCTCTCAAGTGGTTGAAAGCATTTCCAGACTTGATAAAACAACTAATTCCTGCTGAGAAATTTGATATACAAGCGTTCTATTCCAGAATGAGTGAACAGTTTTCAGATGAAAAATATGCCAAAGATTTTAATTTCACAGTGGATTGGGCTCAGGACTACAGTGCTCTGCGGTGTCCGAGAATTGGAATTCCAGAAAGATTCATGTTTCTTAGATCGTCTGTCGAGGAGTAATTCTGATTGTTAGACCTTGTTAATGTCTCGGATAACTTCTCTAATTATTTGACAATTCTAAATTATTATCACTTTAATGACTGATACTGATGTAAACTTAGTAGTGTGTGAATGAGTTCTGCCTTTGTAGTCGATTTTTGGTGCATTTTGTATAAACAGCCGCTATGCAAACCTTATTTTAATATTACATTCGTACGTGCATTAGTTGTTAGTTAAATACATGCCCATGTTTGTGATAGTATACCGATAAGCATAATAATTTAAATTGTTAATTTCTCCTTTGTTAATAGTAGTGGATCCAAATTTTTGGATTGTGTGCTTCAAAAAAGTAAGCTCATTATTACAATTATGAAATAATATTACTCGTGTAAAGGACAGAAAGACAATGTAAAGTCACTAAATAAATGTATTTATTTTTAATAGAGAAATCGAATATAAACGTCATCTGCTCACCTATTTTATGTATTACTTTAACAAAGAAAAACACATTGACACCAGTACTTATCACCACACCATTCAATGTCGCAAATAATCATTTTCCGCCGAGTCACACAATTTGCATTCCATAAGAACAACTTGTAATAAAAAATATACGTATGGCAAATACGTAAAAACAATTCTCCCGACTATGCACTACATAATGCACATAAAAATTAATATTCATTCATAATCATAACTCAAATTTATAAACATTAAGGATAATAAAAATCGAAACTAAACTACAACAACATTACTAGTTTATAACTAAACGATAGTGTCGAAGTTTAAGGTCAAAAAGAAAAATGAAAGATACACTATGAAACATTTAATTATATAATTACCTATACGTGAACAAAATTATTTACTCGTCGTCCGCACTAGCTTTCTTCTTCTTTTTCTTCTTTTTAGGCGCAGGCTCTGCAACTTCTTCATCTTCTGCTTCTCCATTTCCATTGTTGGCAGCATAAAAACTACTTTCCATGGGGTCTTCTTGGCGCTTCCTTTTCTTCTTCTTTGGCTGCTCTTCCTCTCCGTTAACGGCAACCTCAACTTCTTCCAACATGTCATCAGCCTTGCGCTTATTTTTCTTTTTCTTCTTTTTCCCTCCACCTTCCCCATTAAGATCGATAAGGCTTCTGGATTCATTCAATGCTTCTTTTATCACTTCTTCATTTTTGCGAGGAACATCTCCTGACTCGTAAAATTTAAGTCTTTCCTCAACCTGCTCCCTTAATTTTTCTCCAAATACGGAACACGGGTGTTCTAAAAGATACAAACAAGCAGACAATTTTATAACTCACAAAATAAAATACTCAGTTACCGCTGCAACTTGCAGTACTATTATTATATCAGACTCGGAAAAGGGTAAATGATCGCTCATTTAATATCAGAGTGGTGCATGAACCATTCATCATTAAAGGGTTAAATTAACAAGACTGAAGCATTTAAAAAAAACTCACCAGTGAAACAATCGATCCTTGATGCAATTGTGCATTTATTTGCAAGAAAACGGGAAATTCGACCTTTATTGGCTGACGCAGCACGACCTACAAGCAAGTAAATTTCATTGTTAAAATAAATCCATCATCACATCAAGATTTCAATCGACATAGTTTATAAATAATTTCTATTAACGTACCAATAAACGTTGAGTGGAACAAAAGTCCATACTTTGGTGTCTTCCCACGGGTTTTAAGCGCTCGGAACAATGCCTTCTCCGCTCCAAGAATCTGAACAGTGGAAGCTGGAAACTTGGCCAGATTAGTCAGGGAACCAGCGTGAGATATCAGTCTAGCAGCCACAGTTTCTCCCAGTAGAGATGTCAAGTTGGGAGCAATAGCACCCATTTTTGATTGTAAATATGTTAAAAGACCCCTAATAAATCAAAGGAATAAGTGAAAATTTAGTTAAACCTGTCATTAGTAAACGATAAAATTCGTCCGAGTTTTATATCTCTCAACAACGTACTTTCTGTTTCCTCCTATAAAAATAACAATTCAAACGTTCATTAGCAAACTGAAATCATAATAAATTATCTTGGAAATGTAAAATGAATACAAACTAGTGGTCGTTTTTACATACCAGCTTCACTGCTGAGGAGTTTGACCATTTTATGAAAATGTGTTCTAATTCCCCTGCTAATTTCATTTACTAAGTTCCCGATTTTCACCTTGACCTTAGGAAATGTTTCTGATACAGCAGCTCCTAACTTGGGGTCCAAAACCCCAAGGACGAATCCCTTAACGAGATGTTGAGCTAACACTGTCTTCAAGTCATCAGGAATTATCCCTTCACTTATGGAATTCTGATTCTCCAATGCTGCCACTGCCGTTTTAAATGGACTGAACGTTACAAGTCTCACTGCTGCAGAAAATCTGGAAAAGTCCCGAATTGACTCTTCCACCTGCACAAAATAATCCAAAAAAGATAACCCGCATTATAATCTCATAATAAAAATAGTCCTCCACAAATTTAACGAACCTTGATTTTTAAAAAATCTGTCAGTCAATTTAAAGGTATTTTTTTTCGCTCAGACTTAAAGTCAGAGTGGTGCATGCCCATTCATCATTATGATTTCTTATTAATTGAAGAATTAAATTTAATTAAATAAAGATGTTTACCTCAGCCTGGAGCAAGCTCTCTTCTTCAAACTCTCGAACCTTGAAAAGTGCAAATCCTGCTGCGTGCTCGAACAGCACATGTAAGTTTGATTCTCCGTCACCCATTTTGCCTCCTCTAAAAACCAAAAAAATCAAAACAAAATCTCCTTAAATTATCCTTCTCATTAAATACAAGCCTAATTAAAACCATCCCCAAAATCACCACACAAACCAAAACAACGCAATTAAATCAACTTACCATTCACACCCTCACCAAAAAAAACTTAAACAAGTGCAACGCACTTTATAACAGCAGCTTCTCGAGCCCTCAATACAACTTGTTATCAATCAACTAAACTAACCAACAATTAAAGTTAATGCAAGTAGGCCAAGCAAGCCATAAACAACCTACTTGTTTCTTTCTTCTCTGCTCAATGCAGTCAGCATGCCAAGTGTGCAGAGACACAAGCAGGTATACAGAAATGAGGTGGATGCTGCACGCGTGTGTCCCCGTCCCCGTAGCCCTATTCCATGCTGGAATTTCAGATTTGGTGCCGCGGATTCCACCTCCACTTGCACCCCATGAGCACATGCAACCCAAAAGCGCGCAAGCAGACCTTTTCAACCAATCTTTCTGGTTTGTTTACAAGAAACAACCTCAAGTCATCTGCTGTCTTGTCGGCAAAGAGAGTCAAAAGATTTTTTTGTTAAATTTGTAGTTAAATTTGTTTAAAGTTAAATCTTTGCAAGTTTGTTAAGTTGGTTTTATAGAGAGTTGATTGGGGGTTGGATAAATTGAGGGGTTTATCAGGTTTTAATTAGGTAAATGACATTTGAAGGAGGTGGGACTGAGCTGAGGGACTACTGCTTAATCTTGTTGAGCTTCGGACACGTTGGGGGTTAAAGTATGGATTTTATGAAGACAGTTAAAGCCCTTGAAAATTCTCCAAAGGGGAGGCTGCAATATGAGACTGGATGGGATGAATCACCAAATGCAATTACGGTACTTGTTTTTAGTTGTTTTTGTAATTGTAACGCTAATTTTTGTAATTTAAAATCAAAGCGGATGAACTTACATCATTAACTAATTAAGGTTTTGTTTTATTATTTTGCTGGTTGTAGAACTTGATTACTGTGATTCAAGAGAAGGAGATTGACAAGCCCAATCGTCAAATAGTGGAACGAGCCTTTAAGTAAATGCGTTTACTAAGTCAATTTTAAGTTTTTGGTATTCGTTGTATGAGTCATTACATCTTAACCGAGTAGTTATGAAAATGTTGGGATTTTTCTTTTGTAGGAGTTTCTATGAGAAGGACAGACTGAGTTATAGTCCAAAGACGTCTCCACCGTCCGCAAGGGTGTCAAGAGGTCGACATTCACTTCCGGTATCTGTTAGTATTTCTCAACCTACCAAGGATAGTTCGCCCGTTTCCCCTGCTTTGCTGTCTTCTTTTTTAAGTCTGAAAGTTGAAAGTCAAAGGGGTCAACAGCAACGTCCAGTGCTTTCTGCACGAAGAAATGTGGTTGTTCAGTCAGAACCGCGTATTGAGGTTCAGGAGGCCTTGGATGAAGTCCGCAGTTCGGAATCTAGAGCTATTAGTCCTTACGATTATGCCGGTATTTAGTGTTGAAATTATGCCACTTTTTTAACTATCCATGTTCATATATTATAGTTATAAAGTGTGTTGTTTTTTTGTATAGCTGATGGTACTGTTAGAAGGAGAATTTTGCTCACTCCGCCCACACGCATGCATCGGAAAAAGTCTTTTGACGGCAGTCCAATTTTCAAACCCTCTCCATCATTTTCCTCGTCTCCTCAGACACAAACTCACAGTTCCGCAACATCCGACACAACCACTGTAACACCAACTCGTAATCCAACATACAATAGAAAATCATCAAGGAAGTTTGGCATTAATGATGAAGCACTTCATGAGAATGAGGATAAAATTGAAGAAGATCTCATGTTGGAATCACAAGTTTCACCCTATACTTATATACAAGCTGTCGTAACAAAATATGAGGTAATCTTTTGTCACTAAATAGTCATTTCTGTAATTGTCACATATTATGTAACTGGAAACAATCCTTTGTAATCACGTTTATCACAGGAAGAACAAGAGAAAAAGATCAAGGAGGCATCTCAGGCACGGATACTAAAGTCCCAGGAATATCTTCAAGAATGTGAAAGAAAAATTGCAGAAGCGGACGCAGTGGCACTCAAGGCTATTCGAAGTACTGAAGAATCATTGAAAAAGTTATGGATTAAAACACAGCAAGACAACTTACAGGAACTTCAGTCGCTTCGAATGACCAGGCAAAAGCAAGAAGACAAACTACATCAAGAAAGGAAAGCCGCTGCTAATGCTGCCGAAACATCGCGTCAAGCCGCACAAGAAGCAGCCAAGCAAGAGCAAATACGAATTCAAAAAGCAACCGAAGAAGATCAGAGACGTAAAGAAGAGGCTAGTTTGGAGAGGGAACGCTTATTGCAACAAAAGGCAGCCGAAGAAAAACGACTCTCTGAGGAAATAGCAGCAGCTGAAGCTAGAAGAAGGGCAGAACAGCAAAAGAAATCGCAGGAAGTTGTTCCAGAACTTGCTGGACTTATTTTAAAGGACGATCTTTCGAAATACGCGAGAACAACAGATCTCCTCAAGAGTTACGAAGAACCTGTTGCTCATATTGACGGCAAAGATCCTGTTTCAAAAGCTTTTTACATTGGTGCTGTTAAATGTATCAATACTCCTTTGAATGCGTTGGCTGATACTCATCAAGGGGATATCATGGCCAAAGTGCTGCACTTCAGTAAGCTCTTAACTGGAGAACCAGTTTCGGGTGGAGGCTCAATGACAACCATGTTTTCATGTACATGTAAGTGCTGTAAAGGTTTTTTTACAAAATGCTACATCATTTATAACGATACATGCATTATAAAAAACCATAGGTCAACTTCCTTGGTCTATGATAAAAAATAAGGTTAGCTAATTCTTGATTTTCTCACTTTCCTCAGCTGTACCTAACGGCGACTTGTTTGTAGTGAAAACATTCGCATTTCGGTTCGTAAAGAAATCTGAAGCGGATGTAACACGAGGAAAATCCACCGTTCAACCACTGGCAACTGTTGGCGTTCATCTTTGTAAAAAGTTTCCCGTGTGGGCGTCCCTTGTTCAGGCATACTTTTACAAGCTGTGCCCTTTCCTAGTACCTTTCAGTCACCCTCTAGGGGATAAATCAATTCAGGAATATGCAAAGGAATTGGGACATGATTTATCGGGTACAGAAACTGCAGTCACACAAACCTTTCTGGAACGAATTAAAGGGTTAGAAAAACACAAAACTATTGCATTTTTGAGTGAAAATATTTTTTTACGTCAGAAGCACAAATAATTTAACGATTTGATTTGATGTTGTTCTTTCAGATATTGTACCTTATATGCCTTAATGATCCTTAAATTTCATGCGGATGGTCCTGTGGATATTGGAGATGCAACTGATTTTTTCACAATTGGAGGAGCATGGCACATTCTTGCTGCTACTATAAAACTGGGTACACTTTCATTTAAATGTAAAAAGAACTTAATTGAAGTATTTTTTTCTGTAATTAATGTAGTGACTCTTTTAAATTCAAAATTTCAGAACCTCAAGTTGATGTGACTGCAACTGTGATACACACTCTTTTGGATATATTAGACGATCAACTGTATGCCGTTTATAAAAGCCAATTTAGCAAACTAATGCGCATACTCATTTTAAATTATGTGCCAAAAATTAAAAATATTACACCACCGACAAAGTCAGGATCAGTGAGTCGTTTACAAATTTACCTTGAGAAGAAATTTTCCATTTAGATTAAGTTTTTCAACAAAAGATTTTTCACTGGATAGTTCCATTTTATTATTTATTTTTGTTATGAGTTTTGATGAGTTAATATTGGTTCTAAACTATTGTATTGGTAAATTAATTATCAAGTTTTTGTTTCAAATTTCGACATGAATTATGACATTGGCCAATTAAATAAATACATATTAAGCTTGTTTTTACAAGTAAAGTGAAAGAAGTGATATAAACATTTTATTTATCCTGCTTATTTACTTAGGTACAGTGAATATCGTACTACTAATTACATAAAGTACTAATTAAGATAACATACAGATAAAACACAATTTACACAAATTGTATAAAAGTAAATATACAGAGTAAGTATCACGATGTACACAACGCTGCTGGGAATAAGCTGTACCTGGAAAAATACTTAACGATAAAATATATTACTAATAGATTTCGAGGATTCCAACATAGTCCAAAAATAAATGTAAAACAAAAAGGCAATGTAGGACAACCACACTCAGATTACTACTAATTCATCAAAAAGTCTAACTATAAAAATGCGTATACTGATACGACACACTCAAACTAGAAATTCAGGATCTCTCTCAATCGCTATTACTGGTTTCACGAAGATATACGGTAATTATTAGCGTTAGTACAATAGACCACACATGTCAGAAACACTGAAAAAAATCTCATTTTAAAAATATCCATCTACTCTGCAGTTATATCAGCTTCAACTGGTCCTTCAGCTTCGCCAGACTCAGATTCATCCAACATTTGCTGAGTCATGTCATCTCCCTGTTCGCCACCTTCCATTTCCATCTCTGCGTCTAAACTGCCATCTCCGCCTGGTAAATATGATGTGTCTGCTCCAAGTAGTTCTTCTGGCATTTCTTCCTCTGGATGAGATTTAATGATGTGCTCTTTCAGCATTTTCTTACGAAAGAAACCGATGATGGTACAAAATGGACATTTGTATGGCCGATCCCCTTAAATTAAACAGTTTCAAATATATTTATCATTCATTGCTGCATATTCTACAAGGTTATATAATCAAATCTTACAATATAAGATTTTATCATTGCAAAATTACATACCTGTGTGTCTGCGCATATGCTCACGTAAATTCATTTTTACGTTAAATGACTTGTGACAAATTTCACAAGAAAATGGCTTAACACCGGAATGAATTAAATTGTGTTGCGTTAAGTGATACTTTTGTCGGAAGGCCTTATGGCACACCTGTTGAATTTAATAGTGAAAGTGAGCATATTAGTTTAATTGGAAACTAGATTACGAATAAATGTTCATATTATTATTCCAAAAAATATTTTGTATTTTACCGAGCACACGTATGGTTTAGCACCGGTATGTACCAAAGAGTGAGTAACCAGTCCTCCCCGCTGAGCAAATCCTTTTCCGCATTCATTACATTTATATGGTTTGTTAGCATCTAAATAAGCACAACGAAAATTAATCCTTTAATTAAATACATGTTACATACAATGATTTTGAAATGCCAAATGCGGGAATGAAAATTTAAAACTTACTAGCGTGAATTTTCATGTGGTAGTCCAACATTGCCTTAATGTTGAAAGTTTTCGGACACTCCCTGCACTTGTACAGCTCAATCCCAGCACTGTCGTCGTCGTCCCCATTAAACATGACTCTACAATTGGACAGCAGACTTCTAAAAATTTCAGATATTCATAAGCACATAAATTTTCGACAAGATATTCACCTTGCAACTCTCGACAAGTTTGAGTCTGTACTTGCCAGCTGTCTCTCAGGAACTGGTTGTCCACTACTGTTTAATCTCACAACGGTTACTCGTCCACGGGAATCCATTGAACGAATCATCATAGGCCCCTTAGGACCTGGTTGAATTAGTTCATAACGGTTCTTCCAAACTAAAAACACACAAATAAAGTCACAAGATTAGTAATGCATTGAAATAAATTGATTATGACCTCCATCTAAGCATGCAACATTGAACTTGTTCTTCAAAAATTACCTTCATATAATTGCTCTTTATGAGTTTTTGGTTTCTCGCCATCGGGAAAGTAATTTCCATAAGCTTCAGTTCTTAAATCTTCCTCCAACCAATCCGGTTTGGAACGTGTAATATAAGTCTTCACAGCCTTTTTGGCAATTTCATCCCTCATCTTGTTAAACTCTTTGTGCATAAATTCAATCTTCCTATTGATAGTCATCAGCCTTTCCAAATCTGTTGCACAAGACTCACAAAACGGAAAGACATTTTCGTTCTCCAACTGAACATTGTCACCAACAGCCAGGTACTCCAGAAAAAACTCTTTCAGCTTCGAATTCACAGGTTTGCCGAGTTGTACTGGATCATCAAATTTAATGTCTTTGTTACACACTAAGCAGCCTTCTTCATTCCAAGGTTCCTGACTGACTTCCATATCCATTGCGCTCATGCTACTTTCATCCTCCAACAAAATTTCTTGACCTGCTTCATTCTGCTCCACATTCCCCTCATCTTCCGTTCCAGCTACTGCCTCAGCCAATGCAGCAGCAATCTGTTCTGCCGCAGTTTGACCAGAAGTTACTGACATAATTTTAACCTTTTGTTCCATTATTTCCGTCCCCTCTTCTTGCTCATGATGATGCTGAATGTTACCAGCTTCATCCACCGTTTGAACCATTGTAATTGTCACGGTCCCATCCTCACCCACTTCCCCTCCAGTACTAACAATAGTTACGGGCTGGCCTGTTTGATGATGAACCAACACAGAAGAGTCTCCATCCTCAGCTGTCATTACCTGAGTGTCTTCAGAGATGTGCTCAGAGTCTTGAGAAATTTGTATAATCTGGGTGTCCCCCTCCCCTTGCAAATTTCCTGACCCGTCCGTCTCAATTACCACAGTCTGGGTCAACCCTCCTTCCTGGGAAGAAACTTGAATGGTTCCCTCCTCAGCCGTCTCCATATTTAATCCTCTCCTTAATCCCAATCAGTTATCAATTCCTCCTAAAACAAAAATCACAATCAATTAAAAATTCATACATCAACCCATTAAACAATGATTGTTTAACAATCACCATTATAAATTGCATTCCCAAAACCACACAAGAACCAAAAGTCCTTTACCAAAGCACACTATAAATTACATAATTGAGAATTTAACGCACTTACTTAATCTTAATGAAGGTAGTTACTTTTAACACACGAAGAATATTTACACAATTTTAACAATTATTTAAATTGTTAGACTGTTTACGTTTTAGTGGTGTAGCCCGCGATCACCTCCTTTTACCTCTGCTTTCGTACAAATTTGATCTCGATGAGTGTTCGGTGTGCGTAGCAGCACAACCAGCCATTCCATTCACATGAATGCTATCAATAGAGACGCTACCCATTGTAAACTTAGCCTGCGATGCCATAGATGGAGGCAGTGATCCTCTGACGCCCTTTGTTGGCGTTCCTTTTGGAAGGGATGGATGGATAATTAACTTTAATGTCTTTGCTGTTAAGACCTATACTTGCTATGAGACAAGACAGGCTTATAACTAGTTAGAGTTTCTGTAATTCTGGATGTTTATTAGGAGCATATAATTAAAAAATTATTATGATTTGTATGGGTTTGTATAGTTAGTTGAAAATTTAGTAAACTACTTTCATTAGATTTGAGATTTAGTTTAGTAGCCAGTAATCGCAAATCAAGAATAGCTTACATGAAAAAAGATTTCTATGCAAAATTTTTTGTTTGAACAGTTTAAAATTAAAGCGGACCTCTTTGAGTAGAGTTTAATTGTTTTGTGAGGTGACCCAGTAGCAGCAACGCGCTAAATCATTTGTTAGATTGAGATAAAGTAAGCTAACTTTTGGGAGTTTGAAATTCAATAAAAATTTGTGAGGAAATCATAAAGTAAATCTTGTTACGTCCGAATAGAAATGGCACGGAAAATAGGAGAGTTTGACAAGCAAATTACCAATGCGAGAAATTCAAATGACAACTTTGAAGTGGAAGTTAATGAGGATGTTAATGTTACCTCTGGGGAAAGGCGCATGTCGGCGGTATGTAGCAATTTCACTTTAAAGTACTACATTTCACATCAGAGTTACTTCTACATAAAGTGGCAAAAGTTAATGATAAAAAGATGGATTTAAATGGTCTGACTAGGCACTATTGCAAAAGAACATCAGACATGGAATCGGAACTAAGAAGCACTTCACCACAATCACACCCCAAGGGTTACCCGCTGACTTGATTGGGGATCAAAGCAATGCTGTTGAAAGACAAAATGTTTTAATTGAGCCTAAAGGTTATACACATGAGGCAGCCAGACTTCCTCCCTTTAAACCATTCAAGACAATTAGTGACGAAGATAACATTCACTTGCTGCCAGGTTGACAAGATTATTACATTTTTATCTGTAACATGCAATAAAGCTTATATTTGGGGCAAGATGAGACATCCGTTTTAACGCTGCATAATATTCCATCAGGGGAAACTGGGGAAAGGGCCAGGTTAAATTTACTGGACACAAAGGCAGTTACCAAGAAAGATGTGGAAGATGTTAAAAAAGCCTACCGCTTACAACGTGAGAAACAACCAGAGTTGTACAAGAAACAACCCCCGGAGGAAGAAAAGAAGAAGGGACTTCTAAGTAAATTGTTTGGCAAGAAAAAGAAAGAAGATCCTGCAAAACCTGAGCCACCAAAACCACCGACACCCCCGCCGCCAGAACCAAAACATCCACCATCGCCTCCAAAGACTGAAAAAGAAGGAAAAATTGTTGGACAGGCTACTGTATCAACCCAATCCCAAAAACCACCTCCACCTGAGGAAGAATCAGAAAGCAGTAGTGAGGAGGAGGAAATGCATCCCTATGGGATGGGACCCTACTACCCTCCTCCAATGGGAATGGGCATGGGTATGGGAATGGGCATGGGTATGGGAATGGGTATGGGAGGACCTCAATATCCTGGATTCCCTGGTGGGTTTTCTCCTCAGTTCGGGGGACCATATTGTGGGGGATTCGGGCCAATGCAAATGCCACCTTGTTATAATGCTTGTATGGAGGAGATACAATTGGCATGTTGCAAGAAACTCTTAAAAAAGCATGATAAGGGACAAGGGGATGAAGGGCAGCGAAAGGTGAAACCTAAAAAATGTCAAGGGCTCAACTTTGACTTTTTGCCTCATGATGACCTTGCTACTGAGGTGACAATGACCATAGAGCCTGATGAGCCCGAACCGTTACAGTTCGCAGTGGAAAATGGAATTATGCCAATTATTTGCTGCTATATGCCGTCAAGTATTGCAGTTCAACCTAATCAACAACCACAACAGCAACCCTCAAGAAGTCCAAGTTATCCACCATCGTTTTATGGAGGCACGAATACGGCATACAGCTATTCTTCTGGTTATACCGGTCAACCGGGTCAACCTCCGTCGTCGCAACGGTTAGTGGAGCAAGGGGGAGCATGGGGAGAACCATTTGAAGGCGGAGATGGCGAGGATGAAGATTTGCCTCAATTGCAGGAATGGCAGAGAGACGACTTTGTAGAGACATGAAAAGTTTCAGCTAGGAGCAGGGAACAATGAAAAATACATCAAA